>JAWDGP010006108.1:292500-375000 GCA_033675545.1 Elysia crispata
TTGACTGCGTACCGCAGTATAAGGAAAGAGAGGTTTACAATGTAAGTCATGTATATTACTTACAATTGAAATATTCACATTATTTTGTTTCAGTACTAATATAAAAAGAGATTGAGTTGCTAAAAGAAAGATAAGGAAAGGTAATCGTTACGAGGTTGAAAAGCTTTGAATTCTATTCTGTGGAGGACTGAATGAAGTCCTATGGAGGATGGTCCAAAACGCACCGTTTCTATGATCTGCAGTACTCTGAATCTGAACTGGCTAACTTGCTTTGTATTATATGGAAATTTTTTAGAAATGCCTTATAGCCCTTATTGTCTGTCAATTTACATTCAGCTGTGTGCTTAAAAAGTGTGCTTAAAGGTAAGGACAAATAATACGGCGATTGCTGTTTGGTGAGAGAGTCTAGTGGATTCATGTCTTGAAGAAATCTTAGTTAGAGGGTCCAGTCATCGGTTATTTCAGAAATGTGGGTTAGAGAGTCTGATGACTGGTGTCTTTAAGAGATGTAGGTTAGAAAGTTAGAGAGTATGATGATTGATGTCTTTAAGAGATGTAGGTTAGAAAGTTAGAGAGTCAGGCGATTGGTGCCTTTCAGAGATGTGGGTTAGAGAGTTAGAGAGTGCCTTTAAGAGATGTAGGTTAGAGAGTTAGAGAGTCAGGCGAATGGTGCCTTTAAGAGATGTGGGTTAGAATGTTAGAGAGTGCCTTTAAGAGATGTGGGTTAGAGAGTTAGAGAGTGCCTTTAAAAGATGTAGGTTAGAGAGTTAGAGAGTGCCTTTAAAAGATGTAGGTTAGAGAGTTAGAGAGTGCCTTTAAAAGATGTAGGTTAGAGAGTTAGAGAGTGCCTTTAAAAGATGTAGGTTAGAGAGTTAGAGAGTGCCTTTAAAAGATGTAGGTTAGAGAGTTAGAGAGTCAGGAGAATGGTGCCTTTAAGAGTGTGGGTTAGAAAGTTAGAGTCAGGCGAAGGTGCCTTTAAGAGTGTAAGTTAGAGAGTTAGAGTAAGGCGAATGGTGCCTTTAAGAGTGTGGGTTAGAAAGTTAGAGAGTCAGGTGATTGGTGTCTTTAAGAGATGTGGATTTGAGAGTCCAGTGATAAGTGTTTTTAAGAGATGTTGATTAGAGAGTCCGGCGTTTCCTGTCTTTTAGATATGTTGATTGGAGAGTCTGGTGTTTGATGTCTTTAGAGATATGGGTTATAAAGTTAGAGAGTCACGTGATTTGTGTCTTTAAGAGATGTGGGTTAGAAAATTAGAGAGTCAGGTGATTGGTGCCTTTAAGAGATCTGGGTTACAAAGCTAGAGAGTCAGGTCATTGATGTCTTTAAGACATGTGGGTTTGAGAGTCTGGTGATTGATGTCTTTAAGAGATGTGGGTTTGAGAGTCTGGTGATTGATGTCTTTAAGAGATGTGGGGTTTGAGTGTCTGGTGATTGATGTCTTTAAGAGATGTGGGTTTGAGAGTCTGGTGATTAATGTCTTTAAGAGATGTGGGTTTGAGAGTCTGGTGATTAATGTCTTTAAGAGATGTGGGTTTGAGAGTCTGGTGGTTGATTTTTTAAGAGATGTGGGTTTGAGAGTCCAGTGATAAGTGTTTTTAAGAGATATTGATTAGAGAGTCCGGTGTTTCCTGTCTTTTAGAGATGTTGATTGGAGAGTTTGGCGTTTGATGTCTTTAAAAGATTTGAGTTTGAGAGTCTTGTGACTGATGTCTTTAAGACATGTGGGTTTGAGAGTCAGGTCATTGATGTTTTTAAGAGATGTGGGTTTGAGAGTCTGGTGATTGATGTCTTTAAGTGATGTGGGTTTGGGAGTCTGGTGTTTGATGTCTTTAAGAGATATGGGTTTGAGAGTCCAGTGATAAGTGTCTTTAGGAGATGTTGATTGAAGAGTCTGGTGTTTGCTGTCTTTTGTATGAATGTAAGAAAATCAAATGATGGGAGAGCGGAGTGGGTTAACTGAGGTGTTAGTGATTGTAAATGAAGACATTGTACTGGGAGAGAAATAGTTAATGAGGCTGAGTTAAACACTTCAATGTTGGTTTCTCTAATATCAATTGAAGTTATAAAGCTCGAGCATAATGACATTGAGAAAAAACATCCAGTTCATCTTTAAACATGAAATAGAGAATCATGCTTGATTTATCCAAGGTGTTAAGTTAGAATGTCCAATAGACGTTAGGGGGATAATGCTAATAAAAAAAACTCCAAGAATATTTGAAGAAGGTGAATAGAAATCCTGTAGATGAGAGGGAAAAAAAGGTGAGGTGGGTTAGTTGTAGGGTGGAAAGTTTGAAATTCCGACTCGGTGTCTGTATGATTGTAGATGTGAGGTGAAAATTGTGCGTTCGATTTCAAGGATTTGTTTACGATGCATTGATGTCTTTAGGAAGCTAACATGCTTCATCTTGCCTTTGCGTCATAGGAGGGAGATAGTTTTGTATCGTGCGTTGATATTTTTCGAAGAAGTTTCTTTACCGCGAATTTGTACCTTTTGAAAAAAAGTGTTTGTTCCTTGCAAAGGATCTTTGGAATGGAAAGTGAACTGGTGTCTTCAAGAGGGAAAAATGTAAACTATGTTGTGATGTCTCTTTTTAGGGAAAGTTTGTGCATATGATATTTGTGTCTTTCGAAGAGGACGTTTTTGTGTCTAAGAGAGCGTTAGGTATCGTGCTTTCTTGACTTTAGATCGAAAAGTTTCTGTACCTGGCGCTTGTGTCTCTAGATGGAAAAATGTTGTTGCTTACGCTGGTGTTTGTAGAAGGGAAAGCTTCATCAACAGACACTAGTGTCTGTGTTTTTAGGAGGTGAAGTAGTCTGCCTTGCATTTGTGTCTTTAGAAAAGGACGTATTAATATTTTATGCCCAGAGCGTCGATTTTGGAATGAAAGTTTGTGAATGTAAACTTCTCATCATAGGAGAGGAAGTCTATGTCCTCCGTTAGTGTCTTTAGTGATTCAAAAGTGTGTAGTTAGCGACAGTACCTTTCTGTTACAAATTATTAAGTACATTAGCCCATTATCTACTATGTAGAGGGTACATATGAAATGTCAAGTAAATCATTTTCTACACGAGAGCGTATTAGTAAAACTCGTTGAATTAGAATGCTCAGGTTATTTAAAGCATTGGACTTGAAAATTATTTGATCTTCAACAAAATGATGTTAAATATTCGGCCTATAGTTTTTTTAAAACACCGAATGACTGAAAAACATTTTTTACTGCTCTCATCGCCTCAGAGAGACTCCCACTCTTAGGGACTCATACAGAAAAAAAAATTCTCTCCACTTTCCCACCCCCTTCTAAAATTCTAAAACCATGCAATGGGCATCAAGGTGAGACACAACTCTTAACCATCCATCGATAGAGGTGTATGATCCATGTGGACAACAGAAACAACAAACACTGTGATAGGACGATTGAACACACAAATGTTATTCCCAAACTTAATAATTTTTCTGACATTGTTCAAGTTTTCTTATCCCGATTCTTCGCTCCTTCCCTCCTCTCGGTATAGCTGGTAGAGATCGCAATGAGCGGTGGAGGTATGACGGTTGTGGGGACCTACCCTGTGGAGGTTGAGCGTCACGTGTCGTGTCAGTGTGTGTGCGGCCTGTCCGACGAGAAATGTGGTCCTCACAAAGAGTTCAACAGCGCTGCTTGCTCGTGCACGTGAGTAGAGGAAAGATGGCTGCGGCCTCGGGGTCACTGCTGCGCTCTTTGGAGATTTCCAGAGGCACCTCTTACGAAGGTTCTTCATTAATGACAGATACCTAAAACTCAACTAGTGATACTCCTTTATTAATGACAGATACCTAAAACTCAACTAGTGATACTCCTTTATTAATGACAGATAACCTAAAACTCAACTAGTGATACTCCTAGCAAGGCGTGGAGATAAATCCATTTTCTTTAATCTTGAGTTGAAGTTACCGACTTGAAAACTAGAAGAGGAGTTTTGAGAACTATAGTCACACTGAGACTGAGCGGAGACGACGGTCTTTTCCAATGGACTCTTGGGTCGAAAGTATCGACTTTATAGTATAATTTAAGCTGCTTCCCAAATCTCGGATTTCTCTTAGACTCACTAATCTTATTTTACGTGCAATCACTGGATATGGTCCACTATACCATCTTTGCAACTCCACTCTGCCTGACACAGACATGGTTTTGACTCAACTTGCCAGATATTGTTGCAGGTAAAACAAAATCCACAAAAACTTTTGTAAAAAGTCTATTTGAGCATTTTGTAATCCTCCTCTTATGGGCTTCTGTTAGGCAAAAGTAGACCTCTGTTACCTTGACTCTACTCAATACTTTAAGCAGAAAACAAAACAATCAGACTTATCGTAGATTTTTCCGTTGTTTTTCTGAACTATGTGTTCAGAATGTCATAACTTGTCCCAAGTATTGGCTCAGACCTATTTGTTCAGAATTTCATGACTTCTCCCAAGTATTGGCTCTAACCTATGTGTTCAGAATGACATGACTTTTCTCAAGTATTGGCTCTAACCTATGTGTTTAGAACGTCATCGATTGTCTCAAGTATTTTTTCTGACCTATGTGTTCAGAATGACATAACTTGTACCAAGTATTGTCCCAAGTATAGGCTCAGACCGATGTGTTCGAAATGTCATGACTTGTCCCAAGTATTGACTCAGACCTATGAATTCAGAATATCATCACTTGTCCCAAATATTAGTTTTATGCGCTCAGGATATTTAATCCATCTAAGTATTTTACCTGAATGCCAGTAATAACTAAATTAACCATTGAAAATAGAGTTTTGAACATTTTCTTAATTGGTCTAAGGTTTCTACCTCTGTGCCTTGAGTGTCTAAAGTACCCAATATTTTTCATATGTATCTAAGAAAACCTTTATTTATTATCTTTGCCTTAATGTCTTTCTGACGTTTTTCACCTGTTTGTTTCAAATGTTTAAACGAGTCTTAAGTTGTTCACATAAATGCTAGAAACATTTTCACTTATTTCAAATTTTATATTCGTATGCATGAATCGCCACACGTTTTGCCAATATCACCTCAACCTAACTGACGTATGGCATTTGTGTTCCTAGAAAACCTCAACCTATGAAATCTATCGCTTCCTAGTTCCGACAACACCTCAACCTATCCGATATATATCGCATCTATGTTCCAACAAAACTTCAGCCTATAATATCTGCAGCTTTCTAGTTCCAACACTTCAACTATCCGACATGTCGCATCTGCGTTCCAACAATACCTAAACCTATGACATGTGCAGCTTCCTAGTGCCAACAGCACCTCAACCTATCCGATATGTCGCATCTGTGTTCCAAAAAAACCTAAACCTATGATAAATGCCCCTTCCTAGTGCCAACAGCACCTCAACCCATCCGATATGTCGCATCTGTGTTCCAACAAAACCTAAACCTATACTATCCGCCTCATCCTGTTTTCAACAACACCTCAACCTATACAATGTGTCAGCAAGTTATATTTAACTATTTTTTTATTTTTGAGCTACCCGTGTCTTATAGAGTATTTTTTTTTTTTTAATTTTACGGATGTACCATTTCTCTTGTCTATTATCTTCATAGATTGTCTATCTTCCGTTTCAGATGCCCCAACACTGTTGTGTGTTATCCACCCAAAATGTATAGTCCAGAAACATGCGGCTGTGTTTGTGAATTAGTTGAAGAGTGTTGCCCGTCAGGTGGAGATTGTGGCTTTGTCTTCAATTACGACTCGTGCGAGTAAGTAGTCTTGTTTCGAGCCCTGTAGGGTAGGATAAAAGGAAGAGGAAGAAGAGGAGAAGTAGTAGTAGTAGTAGTAGTAGTAGTAGTAGTAGTAGTAGTAGTAGTAGTAGTAGTAGTAGTAGTAGTAGTAGTAGTAGTAGTAGTAGTAGAAGAAGAAGAAGAAGAAGAAGAAGAAGAAGAAGAAGAAGAAGAAGAAGAAGAAGAAGAAGAAGAAGAAGAAGAAGAAGAAGAAGAAGAAGAAGAAGAAGAAGAAGAAAAAGGAAGAAGATGATGATGAAGAAGGAGAAGAAGAAGAAGAAGAAGAAGAAGAAGAAGAAGAAGAAGAAGAAGAAGAAGAAGAAGAAGAAGAAGAAGAAGAAGAAGAAGAAGAAGAAGAAGAAGAAGAAGAAGAAGAAGAAGAAGAAGAAGAAGAAGAAGAAAAGGAAGAGGAAGAGGAAGAATTATAATGATAACCATAGAAATATAAAAATATTTAAAAAAGAAATAATATTATAATAATAATAATAATAATAATAATAATAATAATAATAATAATAATAATAATAATAATAATAATAATAATAATAATAATAATAATAATAATAACAACACCAACAACATCTGACCTTTCTTTAATTGATACGTATCTTTATAAAAATAGATGGATAGAGAGAGAGAGAGAGAGAGAGAGAGAGAGAGAGAGAGAGAGAGAGAGAGAGAGAGAGAGAGAGAGAGAGAGAGAGAGAGAGAGAGCGTTGAGAGAACAAGAAAGACAGCCTTATCCAAATGTCTGACTCTATATCCAATAAAAAATATCCATAATATCTTTAGTAAGAGAGAGAGAGAGAGAGAGAGAGAGAGAGAGAGAGAGAGAGAGAGAGAGAGAGAGAGAGAGAGAGAGAGAGAGAGAGAGAGAGAGAGAGAGAGAGAGAGAGGGAGAGCGAAAAGTGAGAGATGTTCTCCTAATAATTTGCTTTTCTGTCTGTATGCATGATCAGCATAATCAACATCTTCCTCCGTCATCCGAACTTACTCTCTTTCTCTGCGTGCAGATGTGACGTGGCCAGAGTGCACTCTTCCAGCGACGGTGGGAACACGAGCCAGTCTAACGTGGATCAGTACTTGCAGAACCAGCAGGCTATCATGGCAGGGAGAGGCAGTAGCGACACCGGCAGCACCAGTGTCAGTCACAACAACAACAACAACAACAACAACAACAACAACAACAACAACAACAACAACAACAACAACAACAACAACAGCAGCAGCAGCAGCAGTAGCAGCAGTAGCAATAGCTCTCAGCAAGAGCCGCAAAGCGCAACAAGCGAAAATGCCATCACCACTACGACGACCACCACAACAACAACAACGACTACCACCACGACTCCGCGAGCGAGCTGCGCTAACCTCGTCTGTCCAGGTCGGTTGGTGCGGGTAAACTGCCGGTGTACCGTCCGGCGGCGACGACCAAGGCCCCGCCTCTCTCGCGGTTAACTGACCCCATCCTGCCGGCCGCACAGTTGCTTCGTCTAGAGAGAGGGGGAGGAAAAGTTCAAAGAGGGGAAAATTCCACTGTCAGACGTGATGTGTTTTTTAATTTTTATATTCAGATTTGACAAATTCGTCATTTCAACATCAAAAAGTTTTCCCCTTTAGTCAAGTGAAGTAATGGAGCCGAGGAAATGTTTGGACTGCTTATCAGACCGGCACAACCATATTTTATTAGAACGCTCACCGCTATAACTAACTTTGGTTTTTATTTTGGTTCCAGTTGCTTTCTTCGACAACACGGCAAGATCATTACTCAATTTCCACCTCATCTTTCTTTTCCTTCAAAAAATCAAATTTTACAGGTCCACTGAAAAGCAATTCTTTCTTTTTTTTTTTCTGTGTCACTTTAAGAGGTAGTTATGCGTACCAAATCAAGACAGTGTATAGAATAAAATGAATCGTATGAATATCTTTTTCCTAATTTTCCTGTTTTGAAATGGAAAATGCCGTGGCTTAAAACTTTTATTTCTTTTTGCACTAATGAGTAGCTGTGACAAGCTCTATAAATATAGGGGGCGAGGCGTATACAGAGCTAAAGTTGAGGTGTCTTTCGTTGCCTTAGATTTATCCCCTGTTCAGTTACTGTGGTGTATGTGTCCTTCTAAATAAATTCTCTCTCTCTCACACACACACATACACACAGGCATTATTTTGCTTCATCTCTCACTCTTCCTCTCTCTATCAACCCACGTCTCTCTTCTGTTTTTGTGTTATTCTCCTCGCTAATCTGATATTCATCGTCTTTTAATCTGTCTTCCTCATCTTTTATGATTCTCTCATTCTATCTGTCTCCTTCCCCACGTCTCCCTCTCTTCCTCTCTCTCTCTCTCTCTCTCTCTCTCTCTCTCTCTCTCTCTCTCTCTCTCTCTCTCTCTCTCTCTTTCTAGAATTCCTTATTTTTTTACTTCTTATCTCTGCTTGCCTTTTTCCATTGCTTATGTTTGTAGTTTTTCTTTGTCTACCCTCATGTCTGGCAACCCATTTATTGTATTTAAATCTATTTCATATCTGTACCTTTTTATCTGTTTTAAATAGATTCCAGTAGTTGAACATTTCTAGCGATACCTTTAAAAAAAAAACAAAGCGAAAAAAAGAAAAGAAAATGGAATGAGACGATTGCACAAACGCCAAGATGTTTCCCACAGCTGTATTTTGGATACAACGGCATCGATTGGATATCGTTTGGTTGTTGCGTATCTTAGCACTAGGAAAGCTGTTAGACTAGACTGTCCGTCTGGTTGCTGCGTATCGTTAGCTGTAGGAAACCTGTTAGACTAGACTGTTGCATTGGCAATGATTTTGAAGACATCCTTGAGGAAAACTATCTGACATATGTTTCGATTATCTTTCTGTACCCTTTCACATCGTTTTCATGACCCTCAAGTTCATTACGACAAAGGATAAAGTTATCCAGATAATAATAAATTTGCTACGCTGTTCATACAAATATCTTCAGTGGATGCTGGAAGAGTGTGTAATAAAACGGGGAGTAGTGAGCACAGAATGGGCTGGGGAGGATACAAACTCGTCATGGCAGAAGAAAGGGTTAACACCGCTGTCTTCAGGCAGATGGGCTGTACCGTAGTGGACTCAACCATCTGGTTGCTTGTCCAATGAAACCCCGGGGTTTTGTGTGTGATTTATCCAGCGTGTGCCATAGATGTTTTTGAATAAATGAATATTTATCACCGGCCCTGTGACTCATGTTGTACGACATTTCTTGGCATGTCTGGTTGTTTTCTGTCCCTTGAGACTCCGTTGTTACTATTATCGGCAATGAGTTGAAGAAGAAGAACAAGTTATCACGTCACTTCCTCTTATCAACAATAAGCTAATGACTACAATTATTTATGCTCTCTCTGCAGTTCGAGTGATCTATGTATTCTAGAAAGCATTCATAACTTCCAACAGTTTGGCTACCTACTTGTAGGGGTTTTATCTGCTACAATTAAAACACAGACATCATCAATTTTTTTGAACTCGAAAAATAGATCAACATAATTATTCTGCCGTGACCTATGCAACCATATGGAGCATGATCTGTATCTGATGGCACGACTGGGTTTCGCCTTTTGCAATGTCAAATCCATCCTTGGCGCTTTTCATAAGGTAACACAAAATGGTGAATTCAGGCAACATTAGGATATGCTTAACTCCTCATGCAATATCAGACCTTCGACAACTTGTCCTGATACAATAAACATTACCTCAAGGTTGAAAAATGGAAAGACCTTCGGAAATTATTTAACAGGAAGATATTTTCATTTAATATTGCAGATTGAAAAAATAAACTTATCTTTCGAGCGGTTATTGCTTCATAATGAAAAAAGTAACAAATGCATCACGTTATGAACCACATTGCAAAGTGAATCTGTAATCCAAATTAGAGTAAGATCTACAGCTCATAACAAAAAAAAAATAGGCCTGGCGTAGAGGATACATCTAAATTGACACTTATGGAAGATAAAATGATTACTATAAATTGTACACGTGCTTTTAGTAAAAATATTACAACCCACAGATGCGTTGCGGCCCTGTCGTTTCATAATGATAATATGACTTTAGAACTTTGCTTTTCGTGAAAATTTTTGCCCAAACTTTGTGATCTAGTTCCGCCACCCATTATGGTTTTTTTCATTGACGGTAATGAATTTAGAAAGACTTCATGTTTCTGCAACTGACTGATTGGATGGTGGCCTCATAGGTTATACAAACCCAGTCAACCATAGACGGGAATCTCAAGTTTCCTATCTGTGGTGACTGTTCTATCAAATTTCAGTATCAATGTGTCTAATCTTTCATATAGTAGATCTGCCATAGGTCCACATTTAGTTTTAATAAGATACAAGCAACATCTTTTTCCTGTACCTATACAACAATCAAGTTCTTTTTGGTCTCTAATGGAGAGCATAAATCACTTGAAATATATTAAAAATTAAACTTTGTTAAGAAATTCATATCTAGTTTCTTTTCCCTGTCTCTGTGACTAGATTCTCTATTAGATTCCATGTAAAGGAATAAATAAGTTGTAGTAGTAGAAGTAGTAGTAGTAGTAGTAGTAGTAGTAGTAGTAGTAGTAGTAGTAGTAGTAGTAGTAGTAGTAGTAGTAGTAGTAGTAGTAGTAGTAGTAGTAGTAGTAGTAGTATCAAATTTAGATCTATAGGAGGCATACCCCTGGGTTTAATATAAGTAAGAAGTATATGAGCTAGAATTTTCGGTAGTGCTCAGCAATTGTTAGGGTAAGGCTTTTGTTGGCAAAATTCCATTGCAAACTCAACACAGTTTAGTTTTCCCTACATCAGAAAGTTGGCTTGCAGATTACTGCATCTCTACATGAGATTTCCTCGGAAGAAATAAGTTTAGCTCGCTCCTCCCAAGGGATGTGTGGGAGGACTATATTCTGTCAATCTGTCCCAGATGACTTCCCCTGAACTCATTTGCCTAATTCACGTGTAACACGGTAGTGTCTGTGAGTGTCTGTCATGTCGGGTTAGAGATCTCAAACATCTTCGAAGGTTATTGGAAATAAATTTTCACACCCTACCGTCATCTTGGATTAGGTCGGATGCAAAATGAATACATAAATAGACCTTTTCAATATTTAATTCAAATCTTGGTTTCATAAGTACAAACCTTTCTTTTTCTGAGCCCAACAATGATTTTGTATCAAGATCTTAAAATTTGAATCATCAAGAATTTTAGCGATCATAAACTGGCAGAAAAATAATAAACTTGGACGCATCAAAGTGAAACCAGCTGGCTCTGTTCTTTGCTAAGCTGTTGAAAGCTCCGTCTAAAAGTTTATAGGTTCGCTAGCGCTGTCTGAAGCTGCGCTGCCTGTTTTTCATAGTTGAGCGATTATTTCATAATGTTTGTTTAAAAAAGGATCTAAAAATAGACTCGAATTTTTACAAGACTAAGTTATCATTATAGTAAAGAGTTGCATGAACAAGAATAAGTCATTCAGTGGTTTGGTTTAAAGGGCCCATTCAACTATAGAATATGGAGAAAACCCTTTATGTTGGTGGATATCTCCATGCTGTATTTCTTTCATACGCACGCTAACTTTTTCTGTTTTCTCTCTCTCTCTCTCTCTCTCTCTCTCTCTCTCTCTCTCTCTCTCTCTCTCTCTCTCTTTCTCTCTCTCTCTCTCCCTTTATTACGTCTCATTAAGTTGACTGAAATAAAAAGATCCAGAATATAATAAAAAGAAATTTGGTAGGACGAGATACGCTTCAAGGCCACAGATGTAACTAGAGCAGATTTTGTGTTGCAGCGTTGGAGAGAAAAGACTATAGCTGTTTTGAATCATTAGGTGACAACTTGAAATCTACGTGATCACACTTAATAATGATGTGCGCAAACAAAACCCACTAAATATAACTTAGTTAACATTAGTGTGTGCTTTGCGCTGGAAGTAATATACTATGACGTCTTAGATAACCACTCAGAGGTCCCAGATAATAACACAACGTGCAGTGACTTCAAAATCAGTTCAAACTCAGGTTGATGAGAGGGGAAGAGGCGGAAAGGGGATAAGAACCATCTTCTTGAAACTCTAGTAGAACTTACTGTTCTAATTAATTATGTAATGAAGAGAATGGTTTTCTAAGTGCATGACCTTTCACGTTATTAGAGGCATGGCATAGCTCGGCTTGTGTTGCTGAAGTGCAGGCAGGGCGCTGTGGTATGTTAACAGAGAGAAAAGATAAGAAGTCACGATCAGATCTATGAATATGTAAATATGGAGAGTAATTCTAGCGCGTATCCTGGAACCTTATCCGACTGTCTGTTAGGATATGACTGTGTGTGTATGTGTGTGTGAGAGAGAGAGAGAGAGCGTTGAGAGAACAAGAAAGACAGCCTTATCCAAATGTCTGACTCTATATCCAATAAAAAATATCCATAATATCTTTAGTAAGAGAGAGAGAGAGAGAGAGAGAGAGAGAGAGAGAGAGAGAGAGAGAGAGAGAGAGAGAGAGAGAGAGAGAGAGAGAGTAAGAGAAAAAGTGCACAGGAAGCATAGTAAGATATGTGAAGAAGAAAGCCATTTGTCAACGATAAAGAAGATTCATTTAAAATGTGAAAGGTGAGAAAGATGGAGATTTTGGTGGATGCGGCATCCCGTTCTGTTATCACTAGCCAGTGCTTAGTAGTTAGTGGGTCAGGAGAAATAAACATAATGGTACAATTAGTTATCACTAGTCTCTCTCTATCTATTTTCTTTCTCTCTATTTATCTTTATATCCGTCTCTTTCTCTCTCTAGATACGTGTGGTATCTCTACCTCTATATAAATATAGAGATCTATCTCCCTCTTTCTTTCTCTCTTCTTCCACCCCTCACACACAACTTTTCCTGTTGATTCCTGAACCAGACTCCTACATAAGGGACGTGAATTAATAACAATATTTAGCTAATTTTGTGACACCCAAAACTTTTTTAGATAACTCATTATCACATAAGTAAAACAACAAGGATTCCCACAAGGCAGTTCTAGTCTTGGCATTTTGTTTGCGGGAATCTAAAATCCTTTTCATGTGTGTTTACAGAAATCTTGTAATAGCTTGGGAAAGAATAAACTAATTTTCTATTTCTAGAAAAAAATACCTTATCCTGTACAGTTGAAGACTGTCCAAACTTCTCATCAACTAACCAACCAATCAATCAATCAATCAATCAATCAATCGATTTTCTAGGCCCAGAATCAAAGCCATGACAGCCATTTTCTATCCCCATATCTAGATTTCGACATGAAAGCCTTTCATACTTAAAATACGCAATCTTCGATATAAAAGTTTGGTATAATGTCTAGATTTTGATATCCACAGAATTAACGTGACGTAAGATACCGTAAGAGGGCTGCATTTACGATTAAAGTATTCTGACAGTAGGGCAAAACACATCTGCATTCTCATTTCATAATAAATCAATTTCTACAAAAGACCATAAAACTTGATTCTTTTCAACAGACCAACATTAGGTAAATATCTTAGAGTTTTTTATAGCAATCCATCCCGATAATTTCAACTTTTAAAAATAATATTTTAGTTGGTGGCGAGATCCAGAATCCAGATCTATACATAGCATTGAATACTTTTTATGGCTTCACCGTCATCATGGCGAAGCTTCTAGTTACCGACAGGTGTGCAGAGAAGGAGACAGAAAAATGCAATAAGATGAAGTCAAGAGTTTGGTCCAGTCAATGTCTTTATTTCATAAACTTGTAAATCTAGATCGTATATATATATATATATATATATATATATATATATATATATATATATCATTCGCTGAAATGGAAGTCCCTTGAAATCTTTGATCTGTGACGTAAAAGTGGCTTTAATGACAAAAATAATATACATCTTCTCTTAGTCTATATTGTACTGTAAAAACTTTCTGGTTTCTGGATTATTCTATTCTGCTGGGTTAAGATAAAGACATGAATATCTTCTCAGGGCAATGAATCTCCGTGTCGTTTGTCTGAACTAATGTCCCTTTGTCAGACATAGAGTAATCCCCCCTTGACTAATGAATGGAGAGCCCAAGTATAGAGAGATCCCTCATTGTGAAGCCTAAGAGAAATTCAGAGAAAGGCCAGCGCCTCTATTGTCAAGGGAAGTTACTTTGCTGGGAACAATGACTAAAACTATAATAATACAACACGAATAATGACCTTTGCTCCGGAAGTTTATGGCAATGCCAGGGCCACTAACCGGAAGCGATAGAACATCGTTGATAGAATGAGTGGGCGGCGGCTTGGACTGATTATGGTTTTCTCAGGCCTGGCCATCTCTCCTCCTCCTCCACGTCTAGTTCGGTTAGATATAATCTTTAATCTTTTTCTGTTCCCTTTTCATCTTCCACCATATCACAAGGCCATAAAAACCAGCGAATCTTTATGAATCCTTTGTGTCCGTATTCAAAATCCAAAAATAACATTAGAGGGCTGATAACTCATTGGTTTTCACTTTGTTAAATAATGTTGTCGGGGTTCCGGAGACTATTGGGCACTTGGCTCGCGGATATGCAATATGTGTGACAGAACTGTCTTTTGATAGATTTTTTATTCCATGAGAAAAGCCCGAACCCCTGATCTTTTGGTTATTCCGGTGCACGTTTTTCTTTCTGTTTTTTTTTTAATAACATCAGAATATCAAGAACCCCTGGCCTTTGGGTTATTCTTATGCAAGATTTTTTTTACATCATTATAACCAAAACACCTAGTCTTTGGGTTAATTGGTACAAAGCATTGTTTTCATTTTTGTTCTTTTTATTTTACAAGAATAACAGAAAGCAAGCATTGTAAGGTTCTTTTGATTATAATTATGCAATGAATAAACAACTATAATACAAAGCATTAAACAAACATTAGTTTATTTAACTTTGGTGCATTAGAACATAAATTGTCGACTTTTCTTTCAAATTATTTTCTTACATTCATACCGTGCATAGACCTATAATTATACAGCGACAGGTGATGTAGTACCTTCAAGGGAGTATACAGACATTTTAGGGCTAGAAATCTGTTCCAGTTTCATAGGTCAATCTAATAATTTGAACCTAGTGCCTTACTTAAGTAAGAATTGCAAGATGTATAGGTTTTTGGTAGAATTAGAGTTTTGTGATTATTATTAATTGTTATTAAATGGAACCTTTTGTTATAGATTTTCAGTTTTACATTAATCTTATGTTTTTAATCACCAGGAAAAAGTTTGTCTCAAAAGAAATGAACGGTTTGGCCCGATTCTGTTGTATGTAGGATGAACTATTGTTTTCCACAATAAGATTCCACAATGTATCTTACCTCAGAGATAGACCATAGACATGGTTTCCATATTAGAGTTTTAAAAATTTCAACTTTTATTGAAAAAAAAACCAAACTCATGACAGGTTTAATCTGCCTGTAGTTTGGAACTTTAAACATTTTTCCTCGGCTGGTGAACGTCTGAGTTGAAGTGATGCAGACATGGAATGAAACAGGGACAAGACCGCCAACTCAAAATCAAATTACACGATGATTCGTGACAAGACACGCTAACGACTTATATCTAACCAAGTGACATGGACTGACTGCGGATGTGAATACCAGACAGACCGACATGAATCTAAGTTCTCATGTGAATATTAGACCGACATGAATCTAAGTTCTCATGTGAATATTAGACCGACATGAATCTAAGTTCTCATGTGAATATTAGACCGACATGAATCTAAGTTCTCATGTGAATATTAGACCGACATGAATCTAAGTTCTCATGTGAATATTAGACCGACATGAATCTAAGTTCTCATGTGAATATTAGACCGACATGAATCTAAGTTCTCATGTGAATATTAGACCGACATGAATCTAAGTTCTCATGTGAATATTAGACCGACATGAATCTAAGTTCTCATGTGAATATTAGACCGACATAAATGTAATTAGGTGTTGATGTGAATACTAAGCCGACGAGCTTCTTACTTGTTTATTCTATCTCACCGGGTCGGTTCATTTTGTAATTCTAGACCAATGCAGAATAGGACAGTATGTTGTTATTCAATACAAACGACAGAAAATGGATGTTTCCTTTTGAGTTTTCTCTCAAATGAAGAGGAACAAATCCAAGTTTCAGATCAAGACGTCTCATTCCCATAGCTACGCTAAGTGACTGTTCTAATAACTATCTATTATCATGTATCCCATTCAACAGCTGAATTGATCCAAGTGTATAAAAAGATTAAAGACATAGAGCAGTCTTACATTGAACGGCGTCATTGTTGTAAGTACAACTCCTAACATTCGTGGTGGCTTATAGTGTCCTCAGATTGGGCCAAACGACACATGATACTTTTAGTCCCAATTCACCCAAATATTTCACGCGCAAAAGTAATTGGTAAGAGAGATCAAAGCTCAATTTTTAAGTTTTTGTAACTGGAGATCGTAAAAAATAGAATCATTCAGCTTTCCAGTGGCAAATAAAGGCCTACTAACTGTTGGTAGGCCAAAAATGTATAACCCATGTGATCTTGTCAACAAGTTAGTAGATAAAACAGAATATCTGTTACAACTTTTCTACCACACGCTAGTAAGTGGACTAATTATTAGTTGGTATGCTGTTCAACAAAGAAGCTGGACAATCCAACCCAAACTGTGCTTTTTCTCCCATGAACTGCTAAAGTCGGTAGAGTCTATCACTCTTCCCCCTTGAACTTTTGAGAGTCTACACACTCCAAAGTCTTTTTTCCTTAAACTGCTGAGAGTCTATAAAACCTCATAGTCTTCTGCCATGGGTTACTGAGAGTCTATACAAGCTAAATTTCTTCTCAGATGGCCTGATGAGAGTCTATGCAAGCTAACATTCTTCTCAGATGGGCCACAAAGAGTATATGCAAGCTAATGTTCTTCTCAGACGGGCCACAAAGAGTATATGCAAGCTAATGTTCTTCTCAGATGGGCCACAAAGAGTATATGCAAGCTAATGTTCTTCTCAGATGGGCCACAAAGAGTCTATGCAAGCTAACATTCTTCTCAGATGAGCCACAAAGAGTATATGCAAGCTAATGTTCTTCTCAGATGGGCCACAAAGAGTCTATGCAAGCTAATGTTCTTTTATAATGGGCTTTTGAGAGTCTATAAAGGATGGCATGGGCTACTGAGAGTCTTTACATGGTAATAATCTTTTCAGATGAGCTCCTGAGAGTTTGTACAAGATAACAAACTTCTCAGATGGGCTAATGAGAGTCTCTATAAGATAACATTCTTCTCAGATTGGCTACTAAGAGTACATACAAGTTAACAGTTTTCTCTAATAGGCTACTGAGAGTCTATACAAGCTAACATCCTTCTCTAATAGGCCACTGAGAGTATATACAAGCTAACATTCTACTTTAATGGGCTACTGAGAATATATATACATGCTAATATTCTTCTCAGATGGGCTACTGAGAGTCTATACAAGCTAACATTTTTGTCTGATGGGCCACTGAGAGTATATACAAGCTAACGTTCTTCTCTAATGGGCTAATGAGAGTCTATACAAGCTAACAATTTTGTCTGATGGGCCACTGAGAGTATATACAAGCTTTTATTCCTCTCAGATGGGCTACTGGGAGTCTATACAATCTAACTTTCTTCTTTAATGGGCCATTGAGAGTATAAAGAAGATAACAATCTTCTCAGATGGGCTACTGAGTGCCTATACAAGCCAACATCCTTATCTAATGGAGCACTGAGAGCATATACAAGATAATATTCTTTACAGATGGGCCACTGAGAGTGTATACAAGCTAACATTCTTCTCAGAAGGTCTACTAAGAGTGTATACAAGCTAAAATTCTTCTCAGATGGGCTCTAGAGAGTCTATACAAGCTAACGTTCTTCTCTAATGGGCTAATGAGTGTCTATACAAGATAACATTCCTCTCAGATGGGCTATTGAGAGTCTATACAAGCTAACATTTTTTCTCTAATTGGCTACTGAGAATCTATACAAAATAATATTCTTCTCAATTGGGCTACTGAGAGGCTATACAAGCTAAAATTCTTCTCAGATGGGCTACTGAGAGTCTATACAAGCTAACATTCTTCTCTAATGGGCTATTGAGACTCTATAAAGGATGACATTCTTCTCCCAATGGCTTTTCATACATTTAATGCAAAGTAATAAATCTGAGTTAGCCCCCAATTGCCTTCTTTTTTACTTTTCGTAACACATAAACTCTCTATCTCCATATCTCTCTCTCTCTCTCTCTCTCTCTCTC
Source organism: Elysia crispata (assembly GCA_033675545.1). Lineage (NCBI taxonomy): Eukaryota > Metazoa > Mollusca > Gastropoda > Plakobranchidae > Elysia > Elysia crispata. The sequence goes on from JAWDGP010006108.1 coordinate 310,511, forward strand.
TCTCTCTCTCTCTTCCTATCTATTTAGCTATGTATTTTTTTCTCCTTATACCCATTCTTCGTTTCAATCTCTCTCTCTCTCTCTCTCTCTCTCTCTCTCACTCTTCTCTTAGCTCTTTCTCTTTCTCTTGTATTCTCTCTCTCTCTCTATATATATACACACACACACACACACACACACACATATATATATATATATCTTTTCTCGCTCTCCTCTCTGTATTATTCCTCTTTTTGATATCTCCATATCTGTTTCTTTTCTCTGTCTCTCTGTATATATATATATATATATATATATATATATATATATACATACATACATATATCTTCTTCGCTTTTAGTCTCTCCTTTTTTTCTTGCTCTTGTTTAGAACCACTGCCAAACTAAAGTCACTCTCACTCTTTTTCAGAAGAGTAAGGGTCGAGAAGCCCTTGAGACACTGACACAACCCACTTGGAGCAGCGTTTGCCAGTAGCCACGCCTAGGATTTTCCTACTGGACTCTACGTCTTTGTTTTGAACTCGTCCAACGCACTCCGTCTAGTGAGCTGAGGAAGATCTCTCGCCAGAATGTCGCGAAGTTTAGTGAGCACTTGATTTCGACTCTGGCCCCAGTTCAAGTCAATGAGCCATTTTTCATGTAAAAGGTCAAGGTCCAACAATCACGAAAACCTATGCTTTTAATTTCATTTCACAACCAACATATCAGTCATTTCTATCCAGTGATCAACACGTTGTAGGCATCTCTTGAGGCAGAAATCCGCCGATATTGCTGTTCTGATCAATATTCTCAGTCAAAAGTTGCTTCCTGTTGTTCACTAGGAAACAAACGCGGCTTTATCAACCTGCTGTCTGTGGTAACAGAGCGTGAATTCCGGGAGACGCCCAGCCTGCAACCTGCACTTATTATCCGGGTAGTTGAGGTGAAGACCAGTGGCGGACCAAGATGATGGCGTCTGTACTCTTCGTCCTTTATCTCGCCGTGCTTGGAAGCGCCGTCAGCCAAGTAAGTTGGAGATCATTCTCTGCATGATTCTCAGTGAGAATGTTAGTCAGGTTAATGTTAACAAAACGTATTTATAGACCATTTAAAACGGTCGTTATCCTTTAGGTAGATATATGAATTCTCGCAAGACAGTGCACCTCCAGGCAATTTTTGTCTGTAGTCTTAATGAGAGCTAAGATGAAATCGTAAAGATTGGTAATAAATTAGATTTTAATTACAAAGTGATTGTTTGCATCTATCATACTTTATAAAACTGACGACGCTACTGTTTTAGGCTTATTATATGCAAGAAAGAGTAAATTTAGTTCAAGGACAAAATCAAATAATTTAAATTATAAATACGGTTGACTATCATGACCTTGACAAAAAATCTGAATCTTATTATATGGGCCGGGGACTAACGCCAGTAAGGATAGGGCACATATTGTAGGTCAGCGTAATTGTCACAAATACGGCTGATAACGGTATTTATGGGAGCAGCGTTCATAACAAGCTTTTCTTAATTTGGTCTATCAAGACCTTTGCAGCAACCTGATATAGCATGTTTTCAGAAAAAAAATAGTTTCACAATAGATAATGATGATAGTCACATTTTACTTCCGGTCCATCGCGGCATCGAAATGGTGACGGTCTCAGCTTGCAGGGTTCAGCTCCTCTTTTTAAATTCTCTCTCTGGATTCAGAGCGAAATCTAGATCTAGATTCCGTTTTCCCCTCGAAATAAGAATATCAATTTTGGAATGATCGATGTTTATCTTTATGACAACTACACTGATTTTTGGCGTAATAATTTTTAAACAATATTTTATTTCTGGTCTTTAGCATCATGGATGCCTATTGCACCACGTCGGAAGGATGGGCAAACGTTACGCCTATGACGTTATGTCAGAAAAGACATAACTAGGTTAAATTGATCCCCGTTTGTCAACTATAACCACTACATATGACAATCATCAAGTTGGAGGAAGAAAGAAAAGAAAGTATGGAGTCAGAATGATATGATACTGATACAAGTATGATGGGAGGCACAAACATGAGTAAAAATTTAGCATTCAGCATAATACACACATAAATTATACTCTATAAAAAAGCTTGGAATATTAGCTACAAGTCTTAAACGTTGTTTCATAACATAACCATTATAATAAAATAATGTAGGACCAGTAAGAATTCCCGTGACTTGTCCCGTCACCTCCTTCGAACAACAATCACTGTCTCTCCATCACTACCATAAGGAGTTCCTGTCAGATAGCTTGTAGCTGGGAGAGACAAAAAAAATAGTCAGATGGCTCCAGATCCGGACAGTTCGCAACGTCCAGCAGGGTTAGAAGTTCCAATTGCTCTAAGGCATCTCGAGCTTGCCGACTGGCGTCTGGCCGAGCATGCTCATACTGTAGTATTAAGTTTCAAAGTTTATCATTTGTCCTTGATTTAGAAATTACATGTCAGCTTCCCTATTAGAAAATGGTTACAGGACTTTCTAACACAGGCAATTACTTTGAACCGCCTTGGACTAGGAGAGGTTTTATACTTATATCTCATTGACTGCACTTTACTTTGTGGGTCATAGTGACGGATTCAAGATTCGTCTCCAATCACAAAGGAGAAAGTCTCCTTTTTCATGCCGTTTCGAGTGTTTGGCACACATTTCCTCTCTGAAGTCAATTGTCTCGGGACGCATCATGCAGAGACTTTGCGGTAACGAGAAGAGACGTCACGAGATGATGCACTCGTCATTTTCAAATTTCTTCTTGATCAATTTCCCTGAGTTTTACCCTCCGATAGGCAGTAAGTCCTACAGTCGACTGCTGCTTGACGGGTCGCGCCGGATAGAGGAAGTAGTCCTCCCAGACGCTGACCATCACGTTTTAGAACTTTTGAATTATATTGTTGGAATCTCTTAAGCTTTTTATTAGCTGTTTCAGATCACACACAACTGAAAGAAAAGAGCTAATCGTTTCTTAGTTCTATAATCCTATGAAAATTTATAGTTTGAAAGAATCTGTTTCAAGACAATTTCAAAGTTACATTTCATTATGAAGGTTTGCATTGTATTTTTTCTCAGGGGAGTGGTCAAATGCGGAACCAAAGCCTAAAAAGACAGCTTCAGTATGAGAGAGCACCAGAGTTAAGCGCCCTTGAGCGCCTGATGAACGTCACGACAATGGAAGAGTTCATGACTCTGTTGAGGGTCAATGGGCGTCCTGTCACGGAGCACGATAGTAAGTTTGGGCTGAGACATAAAGCTTCCTAGCTCGGGGCAGACACAAGATCAATGGTTGAGTCCTCATAACCTCACCTCTTGTAGGCCTGTCGAGGTTTGTTTCAATTTTTATTCAGAAACGGTTTTTACCATACTAGGGTACAAGGAACAAAAACAAATGCTTCAAAGGGACAGCTCCTTGCACAAACTTATAGTTAAGCAATTTACTACTGATAGTGATATCATTGATGAAATCAGGTATGTGTAAGTTATTTATTAAAAAGAGATCCATAATATAAACTGCACCCCCTTCAAAAAAATCTTCAAAAAATAATTAATAATTTGTGCTCATGATGTGGAGAACAAAGACCCTCTACAGAGATTCCCTACAAAGTTATCACCCCTTCCAGTACAACACATAATCCGTCATCATTTCAATGAAACATTCATCCTAAAAAGAAAAAGAAAGAAAGAAGTTTATTAACACACCACTATCTATTTTTCTTTAACAAAAGCAAGGTTGGAGGTCATATTCATCTCTTTCCAAAAATCTGAACTCCTCGTTAAACTATTTGAAAACTTAAATGATTTAAAGAGAACGTTTAAGAAACAAAACTTAAAATAAAGAAAAAAAACGCTTATGGTCCTATATTTCACCCCCAATACAACTGTTGTTACCAATGTAATGAATAAGCAGAACGGCTTGCAACTTCAGCCTTGTCAAGGGATACAACTCTATACGTACTTTTAAACAGTGACTTATACAAACAAAAAGCAACATTTAATGTGCCAATACCATCTTGAAAGCCTGCTGGGATTTTGAACTAGTAAAAAAAATCGTGTAATATTCTTCCAAAATTAAAAGATAACCTAAAAATTAGCAAACAGTTTTAAGTTGCAAAGATGCCAGTGTAATGCGCAGACTTCTCATTGACCCCATCTGGCTGCTACACGGTCACCTGGTCAGATGATAGCTTCGAACAGTTTCTGTTCCATTGTAACAGGGCAAGGTCCAACAAAATAGCAAGCAAATTTTTACTTTTTTATCTTACATTTCGCTGTCAACATACATTAATTTCTATCCAGTGAAGTAAACTGTTGCTGCTCTGTTCATTATTCTTAGTGAATTGTCAGTCCTGTATTAGGTTTACGTTAAGTTAGACATCAATTGTTCTGGTCTGATAATTTCTACTAACATTTCTGAGTGTAACTCATGAAAGATTGTGGAAGATCTGAAAAAAACTGGGAATTTGCAAAATTATTATTTTACGATACGCGCAAACATACATTGAATGATATATTTTAAGGTATTTTTTTTAAAAACAACAATTTTTTGCAAAGATAGTAATTGAATCATTTTATACTCACACTGATGGGAACCGCGGAGCCTAAATGGGGGCAATTTTGTTATGACGGAGTTTATCTTTTTTTTTTTTTAACCTTAGCGCAATTACTTTCAAGATTAGGATACATACCTATTACAATAAATAACAGAAGCACTAGGATCACCTCTTTTGGTGATCCGCATCAGTCTATTTTGTTAACTTAGATAAATTTTAGGTCCACACAGAGCCACTTCTTCCACATCAAAATCTGGAATAACAGATAAAACAACACATGACCACTTCACCCACAATAGTCAAACTTGTAAATCTGAATAAACTTTAGATCAACACAGAATCCCTTCACCTACACGAGTCAACTTGTAAATCTGAATAGGCTTTAGATAAACACAAAGGTTACTTCACCTACACGAGTCAGTCTTGTAAACCTGAATAGACTTAAGATAAAAACAGGGTCACTTCACCCACACGAGTCAACTTGTAAACCTGAATAGGCTTTAGATAAACACAGGGTCACTTCACCTATTCGAGACAACTTGTAAACCTGAATAGGCTTTAGATAAACACAGGGTCACTTCACCCATTCGAGACAACTTGTAAACCTGAATAGACTTAAGATAAAAACAGGGTCACTTCACCCACACGAGTCAACTTGTAAACCTGAATAGGCTTTATATAAACACAGGGTCACTTCACCTATTCGAGACAACTTGTAAACCTGAATAGACTTAAGATAAAAACAGGGTCACTTCACCCACACGAGTCAACTTGTAAACCTGAATAGGCTTTAGATAAACACAGGGTCACTTCACCTATTCGAGTCAGTCTTGTAAACCTGAATAAAGTTAAGATCAACACAAGGGTTACTTCACCCACACGAGTCAGTCTTGTAAACCTGAATAAACTTAAGATCAACACAAGGTTCCCTTCACCCACACGAGTCAGTCTTGTAAACCTGAATAAACTTAAGATCAACACAAGGTTCACTTCACCCACACGAGTCAGTCTTGTAAACCTGAATAAACTTAAGATCAACACAGGGTCCCTTCACGCATACGAGTCAGTCTTGTAAACCTGAATAAAGTTAAGATCAACACAGGGTCCCTTCACCCACACGAGTCAGTCTTGTAAACCTGAATAAAGTTAAGATCAACACAGGGTCCCTTCACGCATACGAGTCAGTCTTGTAAACCTGAATAAAGTTAAGATCAACACAGGGTCCCTTCACTCACACGAGTCAGTCTTGTAAACCTGAATAAAGTTAAGATCAACACAGGGTCCCTTCACCCACACGAGTCAGTCTTGTAAACCTGAATAAACTTAAGATCAACACAGGGTCCCTTCACGCATACGAGTCAGTCTTGTAAACCTGAATAAAGTTAAGATCAACACAAGGGTTACTTCACCCACACGAGTCAGTCTTGTAAACCTGAATAGGCTTTAGATAAACACAGGGTCACTTCACCTATTCGAGTCAGTCTTGTAAACCTGAATAAAGTTAAGATCAACACAAGGGTTACTTCACCCACACGAGTCAGTCTTGTAAATCTGAATAAACTTAAGATCAACACAAGGTTCCCTTCACCCACACGAGTCAGTCTTGTAAACCTGAATAAACTTAAGATCAACACAAGGTTCACTTCACCCACACGAGTCAGTCTTGTAAACCTGAATAAACTTAAGATCAACACAGGGTCCCTTCACGCATACGAGTCAGTCTTGTAAACCTGAATAAAGTTAAGATCAACACAGGGTCCCTTCACCCACACGAGTCAGTCTTGTAAACCTGAATAAAGTTAAGATCAACACAGGGTCCCTTCACGCATACGAGTCAGTCTTGTAAACCTGAATAAAGTTAAGATCAACACAGGGTCCCTTCACCCACACGAGTCAGTCTTGTAAACCTGAATAAAGTTAAGATCAACACAGGGTCCCTTCACCCACACGAGTCAGTCTTGTAAACCTGAATAAACTTAAGATCAACACAGGGTCCCTTCACGCATACGAGTCAGTCTTGTAAACCTGAATAAACTTAAGATCAACACAGGGTCCCTTCACCCACACGAGTCAGTCTTGTAAACCTGAATAAAGTTAAGATCAACACAAGGGTTACTTCACCCACACGAGTCAGTCTTGTAAACCTGAATAAACTTAAGATCAACACAAGGTTTACTTCACCCACACGAGTCAGTCTTGTAAACCTGAATAAACTTAAGATCAACACAAGGTTTACTTCACCCACACGAGTCAGTCTTGTAAACCTGAATAAACTTAAGATCAACACAAGGGTCACTTCACCCACACGAGTCAGTCTTGTAAACCTGATTAAACTTAAGATCAACACAAGGTTCACTTCACCCACACGAATAAACTTTAGATCAGCACAGAGCCACTTCATCGACTCTACGCACAGACTTTTTTCCCGGCCGGGGAGTGTCTATAGAGTCTCTCTTATGACTTACCGCCCTGCCCGAGTTTGGACTCATTCGTCATGCAGGAACGGCCTGGGGTCACTTTGTTGTGGACGGTTTATAGCAAACAATCACACAAACATCTTTTACTGGACTAAAAAAGCATGTTTGAACTGTGAATGTTCAACCGTATGAACAAGATGCCACTGATTTGTAAAAAATATAAGTCGAAAATTAAATACCGCTTAGTATAAATTGGAGCTAATGATTTTTAAAAATTACCATTTCATGAACACCCCACCCTTAAAAAATATATAATCAATAAATAGATTCTTCTCAAATGCCCTGTCTGGAACAGACATCGGCGATCATGATTCTCCACTTGTCCCTATCTTCCGTCATCCGCAGTAAGGCTATGTTGTCTTTCTTGTTTCCTGTCACAAAAGAGCTCAAGCTATCAAGAAATGTAATCCTTTGTCTACCTCTGCTTCTTGTACCTTCTATCTTGCCTGTAAGAGATAAAAATTCCAGTCCCTTATGGCGACATATGTCGCCTAAAAATTTCAGTTGCCTTTTCCTTATTGTTTTTATGAGGGATCTCTCTTGGTTCGTTTCTTCTAATATCGATTCGTTTGTCCTCTTTTCTTTCCATGATATTCTTAACATTCTCCTGTAGAACCACATTTCCGCTGCCTCTAAATTTTGCTTGGTTCCTGCAGTTTTTGTCCAAGTTTCGCATCCATATAAAAGTATAGACCACACATATGTTTTCAAAACCTTCAATTTGGTTGAAAATGATATATTTCTATTTTTAAGAATGGTGCTCATTTTTTGGAAGAGGATTTACAAAGGCTTCTAAATATTGTTGTAGAAGAGAGTGAAAAGCTGGGATTGTCTCTAAATGTAAAAAAGACTGAATGTATGGTAGTATCTAAGAAGAAAAACAATCCAGAATGCAAGCTTTTTAGCAAGGGAGAACAAATCAGGCAAGTACAGAAATTCAAATACCTAGGATATAAATTGACATCTGACGGTAAATGCAGGACTGAAATTAAGAAGAGAATAGCCATTGCAAAGGCTTCTTTCCAAAAAATGAGCACCATTCAATAAATAGATAAAACGTTATAATAGGAATACAATAATACCCTAGATGTATAAGATCCAATGTTATAGAGTTACCATGCAAGTTTTCAACCTAAAAAAGAGATATGGAGAGAAACTGGTTGTAACCGGGCGTTCAAAGACGTGTTGACGGTCTGGGATTAAAAGCATGTAAAATCCAACCCGATTTTTTTGCACTTTTGATTAGCAGTTGTGTGCATTTATTTAATTTTTTAGACCATTATACGTGACAAACGCCAAAAACTGAGATTATTGGCCAATCACCGAAAGCAAAAAATGTAAAAACTGCGAGCCAACCTCATTCTATTTGCTGTAATAATTTGCGCAGAATGTTTTTGCTGAAGTCGCTAATAACGATATTTGAATGGCTTGACATTAATGACAAGAGGCGTCTATTACGAAAAGCCCCAGTGATGTCATCAGATTGTAGTGTATTCAGCTCTCACTGACCTGCAGCAATATTGTGAGTTTTGTCAAGCACTAGAAAAAACTCGCATAATACTCGTAATTGTTGTTTTTGGGTTTTTCCCACTTTTTATGCATCCAACGCACTAAACTTTCTGTCTCATTTTTCCAAAGCAGAAATTATAGATTTAGATCGAGATGAAAGTGCCTAGGGTCTCTCTAAAAGCCACTATACACACCGTGGTAGCGCGAGGCGCAGACGTCAGATCTCACGAGTCCAGCGCTGAGCCACTGCGTGTGTGGGAAAACCGCATGAAAAACCTTGGTGTAGAGGGTGTGTGTGGTATGTAAAAACAGCGCAGAATGCCTTGCACATATATCTTGTGCAACGCCTAGCACCCCCTCTGTGTGTATGGTGGGTCTAAGACTAGCACTGATCTTGCTCTCAGTGAAAACCATCCCACATCTGGCATTCAACTTATCAGTGCCTCATCTACGAAATCCAATCCATGTGCCTCGACTTCAGAGCTTAAGGCCACGGGTTCCAGTCCTGATAAATTAGATCTAGATATGTAGAGATCTATTTGTCCAGGTTCAGATTAAAAAAATTGAACGAAATACTTTCCTCATTCCATCATGCGTTTTCTTCTGCTCCTCCTCCTCGTTTTCATCTCCTCCATTTTCTCATCTATCTACATCTTGTTCATATTCTTCTTCTCCTTCTTTCAATCTTTCCTTTCTCCGTCTTCCTCCGACTCCTCATCTCTCTCCGTTTGCATTACTTCCTCCCTGTTTGCCCCCTCTTTCAACCCATCCTTTTCCTCTTTTTCTTTTAAGTTTTCTACTCTTCGTCAAAAACTTCTCTTTTTTTTTTCTTCGGTGTCTTCCACTCTTTAACCCTCTATCTTCGATGTCTTTTTTTTTCTTTTCTGCATCCATGTAAGAATAATATAATTTGGACCAAACATCTTGAATTAGTTTCCTCTTGTGTTTATTCTATCTAATCTACCGAATGATGTTGTCAAAGAAACAACTTATAAAAAAAGTAATGCTATAAAATTATCAACATTGGAAGCAAAAATATAATTGAACGCAAGGACGACCTTTGTGTCCGATCTATTGCGAGTCTCCAGACCACAAGTTTATGGATTTCCGGAGGAAATGCGTTCTGTGAAATAATAAACAATACAAAGCAAACAAACAAACAAAGAAATCAAAACAAAACAAAATAAGACCAAAGAAATCTAGAGCTTCGTCCGTTTTGCTCTAACGAAGTAAAGCATTAGATTCTTGATCAGTTAGTGTAGACTGTAGAGCACTTAGCTCGTGGCTATATCCAGGCCGTGTATTCCACTGTTTGTTGATCCTCTAGGAAGCGACCTCTTGAGCTCTTCAGCAGCACTTGTCACCACACCTTGCTCCCACACGGCTGAACCGCACCATGTTTCCCGAGACCTTCATGTATTCACAATTATTCGTCTTGCTTGGTGTTAACAGGACAGGGAAAGAACAACTTGGTCATTGTGTTGGCACTTCTCAGGAGAAGAGAGTTGCAGTGCATAACATTTTTGTTAGCAAAAAAAAAAAAAAAAAGCACAGTTACTCCCACCAAACGCAACAGTTGGCGCACTCAATCTTCCCACGGTTACAAGAGTTAGGTCGCACTAAGCCTTGCTAGAAACAGTTTGTGACGGAAGTACCTGAACATGACGCATGTAGGGAGGACACAAAATTTAAGAACAAAAATATTCGGGACTCAGTTATCAGCAGTTTTTGTTAAGAAATGATTCTCTAAATTTCTACCCTAAATGCGTAAATGACAGGGTAAACAGCTCTGACCCGCCCCGTGAATTAATATTTTAAGATCGCATCGCCTGTGTTGTTTGTCTGACGTTTGTTTCTTCGCAGTTTATCTTCAAACACTTGTTATAAATATTATAGTCTCTCGCTCACATAATTATTATAAGTTGGGTTTAGGGTTGGGGACATTAAAGTTTTGCTTCATGCTGATGGTGGTAGAGAACTGTTTGAGTTTACTACTAATGTGGGTCTGAGCTCCATGGAATTAAAGAGTAATTATTTTAAAGTATGAATCAGAGAAAATTTTGGAAAGAACTGTTAAAACCTGTGGTGGTTGTTGTTGAGAATCCAACATAAAACTCAACGATGAAAATTTTGTGAAATTATTCTGAAAAAAAAATTATTGACTTGGAGCAGTAAGTGGTGGATAAATTTGGGTCTGCAAGTTAATCTCGCGAGCGGAATCGTTTTGATTTATCAAAATATGTCAGTTTGATGTTTATATAGATAGATACTAAAATATGAAGAAGCAAAATTCCTTTAGTACAGCTTTAATATGGTTAGAACATTCAACAATATAGTCTGAGATTTCATGAGAATGTTTGGTCTATAGCAAATCGGTCATCATTATGCTAGAGCCATGATTGCTCAAGGCCGGGACAGGGAGAAAAAAACTACACCGCAATAATTTGGTTTGAACACCGCGTTTTACTAAGGTGATGAATGGGAGAGTAGAAGACTAGACCCATAGATTTAAGATTCTTTGGCGAACAAGTTTCAATGAAATAATAAAATCTTCAAACATTAAAAACAAACTGAGGATCTAAGGTGCAATCTTTCTCTTTTAATGAATGAATCGATCAAAATTTCGAAAAGAACTGTTGAAAACTGTCGTTGCTAACAATCTAACATAAAACTCAACTCTGAAATTTTGTAAATTTAAACACTAAAGAAAATTATTGTCGCTGTGCGATAACTGGTGGCTATACTTGAGTCTGGAAGTTAATTTCCTTCAGTGTGTCAGTTTGATGTGAGTATGGCTACTCTTCTCCTGGTTATTAAAATGATTTTGAAATGAGCATTTTTTCCGTTGATATTCATGTCATCCTCTATGCCGTTAAGGATTCCTTTCTAACATGATGAAAGAATTGGGTCAACTTGATGACGGCAGCTCCGAAAATCTTCTTTCAATCAGTTATTGTGCAGAGCTTTTGCTTGCCTCGATATAGAGCTTGGCAAAAATCTACAATGAACAGTATTCACGATCAGCGAAACTGAAACAATAGGAGATAGGTAATCAAAATTGAACAATCAAAATTCCTTTAAAACAGCTATAAACTGGTTACAATATTATGTAATTTATATGAAGTCCGTTTACATTGTTTCATAGGAGGAGAAACGTACTGCTAATAGAAATAATTCACTTGGAATTGTAAGCTGTCTGTCGCAACCTCGGGGCTGGAGCGTGATGCTCTTTGTTAAAGTTTTGGATTTATTGAATCTGAAATTTGATGAATATGTTCGGTCTATCGCACACTTGCCACCATGATGCTTGAATGATGATTGTTGTAAGTCGTTACTGGGAAACAAACTGCATTTCCTTGCTTTTGTTTTGAACAGTACCTTCAAGTAGCTTAATAATTAAAAAAAAAAAAACAAAAGAAAAAAAAAAACAAACAAAACAACATAGCTCGAGGTTCTTTTGTACCGAGAAGTAAAATTTGTAAAGATTTTGTCACACTCTTGTGTAAGTTGTAAACCTTACTTGATTCCTCTTTTTCACTGAGTTTTCTCTCATTGTGTTGAAATAGTCGCATCGGAATAAACACCCACTGGCTGCCCATGACGAGGAGCCACAGTCCGGGTGGGATTTCTTACCATGTGTGTGACTATTGTGAAACTGTATTGTGTCCGTCCCATTTTGATCCCAATCTTGATACCTCTTCAGAACACTATTGCAGGGGTCAGAATGAGATTGTTGATAAAAAACCAAATTAATTATTGTCGGTTTTTTGAAACCGATTTATATCTCTCCTAAATTGCTAAAGGTAGGGACAAGAGAAAAGGGTGGGAGCCTTATTTTTTGATAGCCTGGTCATCATTACGAATCTCAAGATTAATGTCATAAACGAATCTTCTTATGAGTATTGGTGTAACGTTAAATCAACAGCCATTCTTATTTCTGTCTACCAGTTTACAGCAAGTATCCAAGCCTGACAAAGTATAGGATCTCTGCACAAGGTAGGCTTTTACGTGGTATTTTCATTACGATTTCCAGGTATTAACGAGGAATCTAATCTCATTTAGTACCATGTTTTTGAAATCAAAGAATTGCTAATGTTGATGATGATGATGATGATGATGATGATGATGATAGTGACAAGAATAAGACTTAATGAAGGAAGAGATAGGTGTGGACGGGAGAGAGGCGGTAATTGCATTGAACATGGCCCGAGTGCAAGTCATGAGGATGATAAACATTTATTATGATTAAGAAAGATAATGAGGGTGAGCGGCGACGACTCGCAGGAGTAATGATAAAGGGAAAGTAGCGATGGAAACTAGGATAAAGTAGTGAAAATAGAGTCATATTTACAATACTGACTGTAGCGATGATTCATAATAATAATAATAAGGGATTGGTTGCCTCACTGATGGTTGCGGCTAAGAGCAGATTTAATTGCTTCGTATGCCCCACGCGATGGCTTGAGGATATGTTCTGTCGTGTAGGCCGCAATCTAACGAAACAGAAAAAATGCTAAGATTTAAAAAAAAAAAAATAAAGAATATATTGATTTCTAACGAAAAACGCCATTTTCTTTTCACGGTAGTAAACCGATCAATCTAGAGGTGAAACATAACATGACGCCCGTGTAGGTTCTAAACACTTGATGGTCTCAGGACGGATGGCTTATCTACCTTGATGGTTTGAACCAGTCAGATTATGTGGAGAGTTTTACGCTGTCCTCGATACATTATTCTTTACAGTTTTTGCCCATTTATTTTGGCCCATTTTGCTTAGGAGATTGGTGAAACAAAAGTTAATGTCAGTAGAACTGGTGGTATAGAGTATATGCAATTACTATTTTTCCCCCATGAGAAGCAAACATCGTATGAGTGTGAGTCACGTGGGTCCTCATAGTCTGCTCTTGGTTCAAAGTATTGAGCCATGCAAACCATCCATTCGAATTCAAAGTCTCGTTAACCCTTAAATGTCCAAGTTTTAACTATGGTTAACCCTCAGCTATCCCAATTTTAACTCTTGTGAACTCTCAAATGTCCGAAATTTAACTATGCTTAACTCTCAAATGTCCGAAATTTAAGCTTGGTTAACCCTCAAATGTCCGAATATCATGGGTGAAATAATCTTTGTCTCAGTAGAGGACAATTTATAAAAACTCGACCTTCTAAAACACAAAGTGCTTTAACCCTTTTATGTTATGCCAAATCTCTAAAAAAGAACAACAAAAATATCAAATGGATCACTACCGGCGCAAAGCTTTTTTTTTCTAAATTGCAGTTAGTTTTTTGGACGAAAGATCTTTATCCTGCCACCGTCTATCCAAGGCAACCAATCCACGGGTTACATTTCGCAACTGAAAAACCTGTAGTCAAGCTCACCTATCACAATAATGCAACGCATAAACGAAACGTTTACAGGCAAAGCTTTTCACTTCGAAACTTTTTTGTTTAATCTTAAATGAGACTCTCCAACAAGACGATGAGAATGATGATTATGATATATATTGATGATTATGACAACGACGACGTTAATGGTGATGATGACGATGATGATGATGAAGATGATGACGATGATGATGATTATGATTATTATTATAATTATCAAGGGATAATGACCAGAATGATGATAATGTTGATGATAACGCTGTTTGAGGTTGCTGTGGTAGTGGTATTTCCCGCGGTAGATAAACCTACACGCCGTCACTTGTTCCTTGCTCAGGTGGTTACATGGCAGAGGCTGACGTCTGCTCCCCCAGAGAGATGACCGTGGAGTTTGACCTGCCTGAGGCCATCCATGGTGAGGTGTTCTTCCCCAGGTGCACCAGAGTGATGCGCTGTGGCGGATGCTGCGCCTCGCGTCATGTGGCGTGTGTTCCAGTAGAGATAGAGAAGAAAGTTTTTAATGTGAGTTGTTGGTTTGACGTCTTAGAGTTGTCCTAGATTAACCTCTACGCACATTTCTTCTCGATGTCTTTGTCTATCCTCTCTCATTCTCTCGGACCCTTTCTCTCTCTCTCTCTCTGTCTCTCTGTCTGTCTTTCTCTCTCTCTCTCTGTCTATCTATCTCTCTCTCTCTCTCTGTCTCTCTGTCTGTCTTTCTCTCTCTCTCTCTGTCTATCTGTCTGTCTTTCTCTCTCTCTGTCTCTCTGTCTGTCTTTCTCTCTCTCTCTCTCTGTCTATCTATCTCTCTCTCTCTCTCTCTCTCTTTCTCTGTCTGTCTCTCTCTCTGTCTCTCTGTCTGTCTTCCTCTCTCTCTCTCTGTCTATCTATCTCTCTCTCTCTCTCTCTCTCTCTCTCTGTCTCTCTGTCTGTCTTTCTCTCTCTCTCTCTGACTATCTATCTCTCTCTCTCTGTCTATCTCTCTCTCTCTCTGTCTATCTATCTCTCTCTCTCTCTCTGTCTTTCTCTCTCTCTCTCTCTCTGTCTATCTATCTCTCTCTCTGTCTATCTATCTCTCTCTCTCTCTCTGTCTATCTATCTCTCTCTCTATCTCTCTCTCTGTCTCTCTCTCTCTCTCTGTCTATCTATCTCTCTCTCTCAATCTCTCTCTCTATCTCTCTCTCTATCTCTATCTCTCTCTCTCTCAATCTCACTCCCGCTATCGCAATCTTCTTCACTTTTCACTTCATCAATCTGTCTTTCTTATCTCGCTTAGCACGAAGTCTCAGATATCACCGTGTAGCTCTGTTCCTAGAGCTCTCTTTCATCCTAACTTCACTGAATGTGAGAGACACCTGCTTTACAGGACTACAAGCAACACCTACTTTATAGGACTGTGAAAGATACCTACATTTCAGGACAGTAAGATACACCTACTTCACAGGACTTTACGAGCACCCACTTTACAGCAGTGTAAAACAAAAACCCACTGTACAGGATAATAAGAGCAACCGAGTGTACAGGACTTTGAGAAAAACCCACATGCTCAGAGTGCCACCGTTAATCTGAAGATACTTTACCTATCAATATATTTTTTTATGTTTTGGATTTTCGGGTTTAAAGTGGAATGGTGAGTCTCATCATTTTTATGGGATTTGGTCTCAGAAATCCCGTGAATTGTTCCACAAATTAATTTCCTGTGTATCATCTCGTTTGCCATCTCCAAACATCTCGTGTATCATATTCTAATCATCATGTGCATCAAATTACAGTCATCTAGTGTATTATATCCTTATCATCATGTGCATCAAAACACAATCATCTAGTGTATTATATCCTTATCATCATGTGCATCAAACTATAATCATCTCTTGTATCACGTATCAATCATCATGTGCATCAAACTGTAATCATCTCGTGTATCATATCCCAATCATCATGTGCATCAAACTGTAATCATCTCGTGTATCATATCCCAATCATCATGTGCATCAAACTGTAATCATCTCGTGTATCATATCCCAATCATCATGTGCATCAAACTGTAATCATCTCGTGTATCAAATCCTAATCATCATGTGCATCAAACTGTAATCATCTCGTGTATCATATCCCAATCATCATGTGCATCAAACTGTAATCATCTCGTGTATCATATCCCAATCATCATGTGCATCAAACTGTAATCATCTCGTGTATCATATCCCAATCATCATGTGCATCAAACTGTAATCATCTCGTGTATCATATCCCAATCATCATGTGCATCAAACTACAGTCATCTCGTTTATCAAATCCTAATCATCATGTGCATCAAATTACAGTCATCTAGTGTATTATATCCTTATCATCATGTGCATCAAAACACAATCATCTAGTGTATTATATCCTTATCATCATGTGCATCAAACTATAATCATCTCTTGTATCACGTATCAATCATCACGTGCATCAAACTGTAATCATCTCGTGTATCATATCCCAATCATCATGTGCATCAAACTACAATACTCTCGTGTATCATATCCCAATCATCATGTGCATCAAACTACAGTCATCTCGTGTATCAAATCCTAATCACCATGTGCATCAAACTACAAACATCTCGTGTATCATGTCCTAACCATCGTGTGCATCAAACTACAAACATCTCGTGTATCATGTCCTAAACATCATGTGCATCAAACTACAAACATCTCGTGTATCATGTCCTAACCATCATGTGCATCAAACTACAAACATCTCGTGTATCATGTCCTAACCATCGTGTCATCAAACTACAAACATCTCGTGTATCATGTCCTAACCATCGTGTCATCAAACTACAAACATCTCGTGTATCATGTCCTAACCATCATGTGCATCAAACTACAAACATCTCGTGTATCATGTCCTAAACATCATGTGCATCAAACTACAAACATCTCGTGTATCATGTCCTAATCATCATGAGCATCAAACTACAAACATCTCGTGTATCATGTCCTAAACATCATGTGCATCAAACTACAAACATCTCGTGTATCATGTCCCAATCATCATGAGCATCAAACTACAAACGTCTCGTGTATCATATCCTAATCATCATGTGCATCAAACTACAAACATCTCGTGTATCATAGCCTAATCATCATGTGCATCAAACTACAAACATCTCTTGTATCATGTCCTAACCATCATGTGCATCAAACTACAAACATCTCGTGTATCATGTCCTAACCATCGTGTGCATCAAACTACAAATGTCTTGTGAATCATGTCCTAACCATCGTGTGCATCAAACTACAAACGTCTTGTGCATCATATACTAATCATCATGTGCATCAAACTACAAACAGCATGTGTATCATGTCCTAAACATCATGTGCATCAAACTACAAACGTCTCGTGTATCATGTCCTAATCACCATGTGCATCAAACTACAAACATCTCGTGTATCATATCCCAATCATCATGAGCATCAAACTACAAACGTCTCGTGTATCATATCCTAATCATCATGTACATCAAACTACAATCATCTCGTGTATCATGTCCTAATCATCATGTGCATCAAACTACAAACATCTCGTGTATCATATACTAATCATCATGTGCATCAAACTACAAACATCTCGTGTATCATGTCCTAAACATCATGTGCATCAAACTACAAACATCTCGTGTATCATGTCCTAAACATCATGTGCATCAAACTACAAACATCTCGTGTATCATATCCTAATCATCATGTGCTTCAAACTACAAACGTCTTGTGTATCATATCCTAATCATCATGTGCATCAAACTACAAACATCTCGTGTATCATATCCTAATCATCATGTGCATCAAACTACAAACGTCTTGTGTATCATATCCTAATGATCATGTGCATCAAACTACAAACATCTCGTGTATCATATACTAATCATCATGTGCATCAAACTACAAACATCTCGTGTATCATATCCTAATCATCATGTACATCAAAGTACAATCATCTCGTGTATCATGTCCTAATCATCATGTGCATCAAACTACAAACATCTCGTGTATCATATCCTAATCATCATGTGCATCAAACTACAAACGTCTTGTGTATCATATCCTAATCATCATGTGCATCAAACTACAAACATCTCGTGTATCATATCCTAATCATCATGTGCATCAAACTACAAACATCTCGTGTATCATATCCTAATCATCATGAGCATCAAACTACAAACGTCTCGTGTATCATATCCGAATCATCATGTACATCAAACTACAAACGTCTCGTGTATCATATCCTAATCATCATGTGCATCAAACTACAAACATCTCGTGTATCATATCCTAATCATCATGTGCATCAAACTACAAACATCTCGTGTATCATATCCTAATCATCATGTGCATCAAACTACAAACGTCTTGTGTATCATATCCTAATCATCATGTGCATCAAACTACAAACATCTCGTGTATCAACCTTCAATCAAATCGTGTATCATTCTCCAAACATCTCGTGCATCAACCTTCAATAAAATCGTGTATCATTCTCCAAACATCTCGTGTATCATCCTTTAGGTTGTTAAAAGTTCGGTACCATTCCTCCGATCCGACCATCTCATTTTCTCTGGCTTCCGGAAAGTTGTGGTGGAGCGTCACTTATCCTGCCGCCTGCAGTGTAGCCTGTCACAAAAGAAGTGCGGCCCTCACAAGATCTTTCTGCCTGAGCAGTGCACCTGTGCATGCGCTAAGACTTTGAGGTGTTTCGGCGCCAAATCGTGGGACCCGGAAAACTGTCGCTGCGCTTGCATGGACACCCAGAGCTGTTTCACTGGACAGAAGTTAAACCAGCAAACTTGTCGGTGAGTATTGTCTCTTTGTTTGTCTGTCTGTGTTATTCCCCTCCCCCTTTTTTTTCTCTCTCTCTGTCTCGATGTCTCTGTCTGTGTGTGTGTCTCTCTCTCTTTCATTTCTCCCATTTTAAAGGAAAGCAATATTTGTGGATCGTTAGTTGATGTTGTTGACAAAATAAAGGTCTATATAATAATCGTCAAACGTTCCCCATTCAACCAACAGCTGTGAGCGGTACTTGGGTCAGGAGGAGGCGGCCAATAGTGTGTTCACTGGAGTCTCTGCCGACAAGAAGCATCCAGACCAGCCCAGCTTGACGTGGGGCCGACGCCAACCATCTGAAACGGTCGTGTTTGGTCCAGCCCGGCCAGTTAGTGCCACCACTAGCAGAGCGAGCGTAACACAAGCAGAGCAGGCTGGGAAATGTCCTGGACTGAAGTGTCCACCGTCCTTCACCGCAGTAAGGTCACGAGCCGGCCTGTGTTTCTGTGTCCGTAACGACCGGCACAGCTTCTATCATCGGCGCCGACACGCCCGGAGAAACTCTTGGAGACAGTCCAGGACACGGCGCAGACAGCGCTGGGGGCAGGCGGTCACGGGCAGGTAACTCCTGACCATGCAAACCTCCCTAGTGGTCGATTGTTTGGTGGATGAAGTCGGCCTACAGCAAGGCTTTCTCGGACTGTTCTCCTACCACATCAAGTCAATATTTTTTAATCACGGAAAAAAATGAATTAAAAAAAACAACGAAAAACAGACAAGGTGTCCACTAAAAATACGGTGGCTGTGAAAATTAAAAAAAAAATTAAAATCGATTGTACTAATTTTGAATATACAGCAAGAATAAAAAAAAAAAATAAAAAAAAAAAAAAAAATACAAGAACAAAACTAGTACTGCTGTCTCCACAACAGTCGCGCTCCACTATGATTATTGTTTATTTTTCTGAGCCTGTGAAGAGACCAAGGTTTACGTTAAATATATAAATATAACAGGCAGCGTAAGACATGAAATTGATACTGGTTTTTGTGTTCAACAGCGCTTTAGTTCATGTTATAGCCATTCCTTGTATCTGAACATCCTTATTATCAACACTAAAGCAACATGGTGAAATGTGGTTGTTGTCGAATCGGCAATTTCAACCATCAATATTTCCTAAAGTTTATTTCTTCTTCGGGGATACATATTGTTTCCAGATTTTTTTTGCTTGTTGTACATTGTTTTAATACATTCATTTCTACTTTTTGCAAAATACAAATTATATCACATACTGTACATTATTTATGATTTAAATGCACTGATACCAACCACATTAAAAACTCAGCTAGTTAAAATGTTTAATCAGTTTTGATTCGCGGCAAAGAAACTTTGAAAAACATCGGCGCTGGGTCTCTAATCTCAATTTTATTTCCGACAGGAACCCGTGTTGTCTTGGGTAGCATACACGCTTTTGTTTTTAGTTTCATAACATTTAATATTTACTGTGTAAAATAAATTCGGTCGCGAAATTCATTGGTCTTTGTTTCATCACCACAATGTTTAGGTACAAAATTGTTTTGAGAAATAAAATGATTTTGTAGGTGATATATCTCTGTCAAGAGGTTTAACCTAAAGGTTTTTTGATATTCCACTTGTACTGCGCCAAGCATGAACGGTACCAGCGGCAACACGTCTTGTTTAGTCTGTGGCAAATACATCTTTGAATGGACTTTCTTTCTTTGTCTCTTGAGTCTTCCATGAAACCCAATGTGATTGAACAGTTTGGGCAGTTCAGAACTGACTGGCAACCCGCTTACATCGATACGCTGGCCTGAGACTGCACATTGTTCACACGTGTACACAAAAGGCGACTCCTACCCATAGGGTCATCGAGGGTCAATGGTGGACGCCGGCGGCCATGTCTAAGGTGGTCTCAGCTGAGTGCTCCACTGATTCGAATCAAATGCGATTCAAATCCATATTGTTAAGATCAAATATTGATGTACCTATATTTAAGTTTCGCAGGTTACCAAAATATTTTTTTCAAGTTGTTTTGGTGTTGAAAAATTAATCTCTATCACTTTCTCTCTCTCTCTCTCTCTCTCTCTCTCTCTCTCTCTCTCTCTCTCTCTCTCTCTCTCTCTCTCTCCTCTCTGTCTCTCTTTGGTGCTTATTGTTTGTATGACTGGCTCTATCTTCTGGTCTGTTCTTTCTTTTCCTGTTTCCTTTTCTTATGCCTGTTTGCAGCCCCTCCCCCTTCCCCTTCCCATTCTCTCTCACTCTCTATTTCTTTTCTTTCTCTCCCTCCATATGTATGAACTGCAGCACAGCAGTGCAACTTTATGCCCTTTCAGCGGTAATTCATGGCCTTCTAATAAGCGTTTAAAAGTGTCTTAAAATAGAGTCTGGAAGTACAAAATTATAAGATATCAGATAAATCTGTTCAATCCAAACTTTTTATGAGGTCCAAAATAAACGCTTGTTAGAAGGTTGTGAACTCCAACGAATAATGCCTAAAGATGAGATTTCTTGTGGGCATTCATAGCTGTGCATGAAACTGAACCAGTTCAGACGTGCCAGTTCCTGAACTTTAACCACTAAAGTCACCACGGCATTCAATCAAGAACTACTGGGTCGCAGACTATAAACATAATTATGAAATATTAACCCGACCTAGTTCCAAAAAATTGATGAATAAATCGAAGGGGCATAACGAAGAGTTGATGGCTTCTACGTTATAGAAAGAGTAACTTCCCTTATGTTACATTTTTGTTGTCTCGTCCTTGTTGCTGCTGCTGCTGCTGCTGCTGTTGTTTTGTTGTTGTTGTTGTTGTTGTTGTTGTTGTTGTTGTTGTTGTTCTTCTTCTTCTTCTTCTTCTTCTTCTTCTTCTGATTATTATTATTATTATTATTATTATTATTATTATTATTATTATTATTATCATCATCATCATCATCATCATCATCATCATCATCATCATCATCATCATCATCATCATCATCATCATCATAGCTAAAATATCAGTACTAAGGATGTAGATAAATAGGTTCTGTGAAAAAAAAGGCAAGACATTCAGGGGATGAAATAAATTAAACCATTTGTCAGCTCTAACAACTTCTCCAAAAAAACATCGAGTAGTGACAGAGAACTGATAATAAGACAACGTGACAGGGAAGTCTCGAGTTGTTGATAATTTTCTGAGACCAAATTATATAACAAAAGGCATGGTACCATCAACAATTGTATGGGTTTTCACAAAACTTTTTCCTCGTTTCCCGTGTATGTATAGACTCTAACCCAGTCTATGTTAGTCTCATTTCAATATTTTCATGGAAATCTTGATGAGATAATTGAATGGTTTCAGCTTCTCTGAAATGAAAATTACATAAACAAAACTTTCCTGAACAGATTACCTGAAACAGGAAGGTGAGAGGCGATTATACACTATTAAATGCTATTTTGACCATGTACAATTTTCTTCCATTCTTCGCAACCCGACGGATATCTTATCCTCATCGTTAAGACTGGAGTCATAATTTATCCTTACCAAGTCAAGGCTCTCTAGCGTGTGCCTACAGAAAAAAGAAATTTTTTTTTACATTTAGCAGAATTGTCTCCTCCACAGCAAGTCATAGCACAGTTTTGAAGTATATGGAGCTCTACTCACATTTTCATGATGTCATTCTTTAAATAAAGCAAATGTCTCGAGCAAAAAGTAAATTAAATCTTGGTGCAACTGTTTAAGCAGTTCCAGTTTCAGTTCTTCTCTCCAAAAGGTAATATGTAGTGCTGAACTAACACAAAGCAGATACAATATAGTGTTCTCAACTACCATATAGAAGAAAAGTGAACCACAACAATAATAGTTTATCTCCTTTAGAGCCCAACAGATACAATGTAATGTGTTCCAAATTACCATATTGAAGAAAAGTGAACCACAACAATAACAGTTATATCTCCTCCAGAACCATATTACAGCATAGAAAAAATTACAACAAAAACTCTCAAGAGATTCATAAAGAAAGCAAATGGGAAAAAAACTTCTCAACAAAATACAGACTTCTCTCCAGAGCTCCTTTAGAGCCACTCACAGTACAGTTTTGAAATATGGTGAACCATGAAACATTGGAATACTTTTCATGTTGTAATGAAGACCACCTTTAAATGACGTACTGATCTCAAGTAAAAAAGTAAACTAAATCTGTCTGCAATTGTTTAAGAAGCCTTCGTTTCAGTTTATCTCTCCAATGAGACCGTATGTGGTGCTGATGTGACACTCATCAGATACAGTGCAATTTATTCCAAACAAATCTGGAGAAAAACTGGTCCTCAATACAAAAAAAACCAAAAACTAAACAATCTCCAATACAAAAGAACAAAAAGAAACCAAAGGTGGATGCTCATTTTTCACATTATCTTCATCACGTAGTTTAACTTTATGCCGAAGCTAAGTACTGGTCCTCAGCTTTTTTGCAGATGTTAGGGCCTCCAGTAAAAAATTAAACCAAAGTAAAATGCGTTTGATAAACACAATCTCCATTCAGTTCATGTCTCCACTGAAGCCCATTCCTAGATCTTTCACAGCTTCTTAGGTAGATAGTTTCACTACCTGGTGTTTTGA
Source organism: Elysia crispata (assembly GCA_033675545.1). Taxonomy (NCBI): domain Eukaryota; kingdom Metazoa; phylum Mollusca; class Gastropoda; family Plakobranchidae; genus Elysia; species Elysia crispata. The sequence goes on from JAWDGP010006108.1 coordinate 333,844, forward strand.
AAATTTTGATAACAGAATAAAACTTGAAGGCGGAGAATATTTAGTTTTGAGGTCGATCGTTTTTTTCACTCAAAAGCTTCTGAGTGCTTAATGTTCTTTTTTATATAAATAAATTCATTAACAAAAGTCGTGTTTTTCAGAGGAATACTTTTTTTGCAAGTTTTGTATTTACAAAGTTCTTTTTTCACTACTTTCAACATTTTGATAATAGAATAAACTTGATGGTAGAGAATATTGGGTTTCGAGGGTGAATTTTTTTTTATTAAAAAGCTTGTGAGTGTACAATGTTGTAAGTTAACCATATCTAGATTTCATAAAGAGACTGTTAACATAGATTAATCAAAGACAAAAGTGGTTTTTATGTGAAAAAATATTATTTCATGACATAAGGGAAGATTATGTTGTAACTTCGTTCAAAATTTGAAGGGGAAAAATAACATTGAAGTTTAAACATTTTTTAAATCTTATTTGTTTATTAAAAAGCTGCTGGTATACAACATTGAAGATCCAATTGAAACTTGGATACAGATTAATTAAAAATGAACAATTACACATGAAGGCCATAAATATTTGTGTGTTTTTTTTTATTGCAAAGCTTCTAGGTATACAGCATTTCGTGTCTACTGATCAGGTGCTCATATCCATACAGATTTTCTGCTTCCAGTTCTGGATAATGCTACACACAACATCCATTGGGATAAAAAAAACAACTGGTAATGCAAGTGCAATCCAATGTATTTCATAGTTTGAATTTGAGCTTTGTTTATAGTAAGGGCTAGGCATGGCTGAATGGGGAACTGTCGTCAAGTATAAGAGAAAGGCAAAGCTGTATCAGAAGGCTGTAGAGATATTCTGAGAATACAGTGGATTTCTCCTTTATATGGTCCTGAAGCAATTTGAACAAACAATATATTTGAAGAGACTTTGATAACAGCACACCTCGTCCCATTCATTATGCGTGGGGGAGTTAAAGATCTCACTTTCATAACTGGCATTCCAATATTTATGGTGAGTTTGTGCGAAGGCAGACCTGCAATTTCAATTGAATTAAGAAATTCTGTTGGATAATGCACTGCCTCCTCCTCAGTGATAGAGCTGTCAATAGATGTAAATGTTGCTGAGCCACCAGGCATCATCTCGATCATTCTCTTGTTGATTGAGCGGACTATTTCATTCAAAAGGACCAAAACTGGTCGGATAGGTTGTTAACAAAGTTCGGAAAGATTGCGTCAATAAGTTCTTGAGTAGTAACACATGATCCAAAATTTCCAACAAAAATGCTGTCTGGTTCTTTGCATACAGGAAAATTTTCACTTCCAAGATCAAGTAAATGTTCAGCAAATTGTCCAGCTTCCACATCACCATACTTACTTCTCGGGACTTGACCATGGTGAAGCAAAAATCTTAGAAAAAAAAACCATTCCCCTTGTCTAGGACTTACTGTGTACATCCTACCAATCACTGCGGCTTCAAACATTTCGTCCTCTTCCTGCCTTGTTCCACGATTTCTCCGTTTCCAAGATTTATTTTTCCAGGTGTAAAAGCGTGGCACGTCTATGTGAAATAGAGTGGATGTAAATGGATCACTTCGGCAAAGGTAAAAAAAAGCAGTAAATGTTGATGTTGGAGGATCAGCAACTGCCATATCTTGAGCTGTTTCTTCTGAAAAGAACACACACTGGCCATTCTCAAGATGAACAGCTAACTGTATTACTGGAAGGTAGCGTTCTTGCATTGGTATTTGAAAAGATAAGATAAGATAAGATATACTTTTATTGTCCTTCATAGGCACATTGTGGTGGTTTTACATGCAGCACGAGATTAGGGTACAGAAACAGAACAAAATCTTGTATAGGGTGATTAATGACAAACCTTTATAATAACATGTATGGTGGAAAAATAAATCTAAGGTAACCTAAATCAAACATTTTATTATAGAAGTTTTACTGCTCTAAGCAAAAAAGAATTTCGGTACTGCCCAAGTCTACATTTTATAACCAGGGGTTTACCAGAGCGTTCAGAGAAAGCGACTAGGCTGTTGAGAGGGTGCGTATTATCTTTTAAAATAGAGATGATTTTACTCTGACATTTGCATAAGTACAAAACATTTAAGGAGGTGAAAAGATCATTGACTTGACACAGTCTGTTACATTTATGAATAATGACATCGATTTTGTTAGTCAGAAATTTGTTTGAATTACCACCCCAACATAGCAAATAACACTCTCAACTATTGCTTTGTAGTAGGTACATAGAAGCGTTTTGTCAACATGAAAAGAATTAAGAGTTTGTAAAAAGTATAATCGAGTGTTCAGCTTCCTCAAAAGGGTCATAATATGGGGGTTCCAATTTAAAGCATTGTCTAAGGTGACTCCAAGGTATTTGTAACTTTCTACACGCTCAACTTCTTCGTTGTTACTTAGAACAGGTGTAAGTGGATATTTATTTTTTCTAAAATCAATAATCATTTTTTTTTGTTTTCTTCACATTTAGGAGTAGAAAATGTTCTTCACACTACTTGACAAACCAATGTATAGTTTCTCTGTAATTGGTTTCATCCTCAAATATCAGACCTTGAGTACATGTATCATCGGCGAACTTCAATATAAGAGTACCGGTAGTAGCGTTGTTGACAGTTGTACAGTCGTTTGTGTATATTGTAAATAATAAAGGTGACAGCACAGCCCCTTGGGGAGCACCAGTGTTGGTAGTAACCATATTTGAAAAAACAGTGTCTGAACAATTTCCTTTCTTATTGTCATTCAACTTGACATACTGAGGTCTTGCCGTCATAAAGTTAACCATCCAAGCAGTAAGGTGTGGGTTCAAATCAAGCTTATGTACTTTAGAGATCAAAAGGTGTGGCTGAATGGTGTTAAAAGCTGAGGATAAATCGACAAATAATATTCTGCAAAAGTTTTTAGGCGTACCGAGATGTTTGTATACATTTTACAGAAATACTAGTATTGCATCTTCAACATTCCTATTTTCTCGGTATGCAAACTGCATAGGATCTTGTAGAACAGAGAAACATTTCTTAATTTACCTGACAATCAGCTTTTCTAAACATTGAGTAACAATAGATGTTAGTGCAACAGGTCTGAGGTCGTTTAATTCTTTAACAGCAGATTTCTTCGGCACTGGTATTAATTCAGATGTTTTCCATATAGGTGGCACTAGATGTTCACGTATAGACCAATGAAACATAAATGCATATATATAGCTGAGCTGAAGAGCACAATGCTTGAATATCCAACCTTTCAAACCATCGGGACCACCACATTTCCTTACATTCACACGTCTGAAGACACATGAAACATCGTTCTCACTTACAACATACTCATTGTGAGATCCCGATCCTTTCATTATCTTTTCCACCTCTTTTCTTGTCTCTTCTCGAAAACATGATTATCAAACCTGGCAAAAAAGGCATTCAATATTTTAGCATAGCCGTAAATATCTTCATCACTAGACAAGTCGTTTTTTTTTTAATTCATACTGGACATTGCTTTCATGATCTTCCAAGTAGCTTTACAGTTCTTATTACTTAAGTTTGCTTCTAATTCCGTATCTGAGTTCTTTTTGTAGACTTTTTAACTTAGCTTTATCACCTGAAATAAAAGTAACTCTTTTCCTCGTAATGATGTCCTTTACCTCTTTCGTAATCCACGGTTTGTTGTTTGGATAACATTTGATAATTTTTTCAGGACATATGAGTCCTTCACAAAACTTTATATAACGAGTCACGTGATCATTTAGTTCAGTCAAATCATCGCACGATTCTAGGAAAACACCCCAATCCGTGCATTCCAAGCAGCCGCAGAGATCTTCAATGTTTTGGTGTGTATTTGATGTTACTATCTTCTTGACAGGCTTGCATGACTTGAGAACATTTTTATACTTAGGGATCAAATGCACCATAGCACGATCTGAGTCGCCTAATGGGGGAAAAATTGAACTTTTGGTAACCATCTTTCACATTTCCGTAACAGACATCCAAAGTTTTGTTGTTTCTAGTGCGGCACGTTACATACTGATGCAGGGTTGGAAGAGATGTTCCTAGAGTACAATGATTAAAATCACAAGTGATAAGTACTATGCTATCAGGGGATTTGTTTAGTTGGTCATGGACCAGGCTAGTAATGTGATCGTCTGCTTGTCTGGAATTGGCCTGGGGAGAAATATAGACTACATTTAAATCTATTTTCGGGAATTCCCTAGATAAATAGTAAGGCCGTGTACTTAGAGACACGATTTCACGATATATGGTGTGCAGGTTCTGTCTGTGACGTGGATGTTGTTGTTGTTGTTGTTGTTGTTACACCACTTGCTGTTGTTGTTGTTGTTACACCACTTGCTGTTAATGCAGGCACACACACCACCGCCTCTCGTCTTTCTGGAGTCAGGGGAGAGGTCAGAGGAAACACGCTGAAGCCATCTAGGTCGACACAAGAATCAGGACACGAATCAGACAGCCAGGTCTCAGTGATGCACACCATTTCAGCCTCTCTGTATTCACTGAGGTAACGAGTGCTTCAGCTTAGCTCATCGACTTTGTTAGTCAGTGATCTCACATTACCAGACAATCGCGGGGAGGGGCGGTCTGAAGGCTCTACGCCGGTAGCGGGCCCGAACGCCACCTTTCTTGCCCCGTTTCCGACGTTTTGTCTCAGTGCTAGCAGGTGTGTCTGGTGCAGCACAATTCAAACATTGCGACTCAATGGGCGGGGGGCGAAGGCTCCTCAACATGGCCGGGGAGTAAACAATTCTAGGTGTGAGTTAGAGCCGGTTATATCCTTGAATTCAATCTGAATTGAGGGTTGAATTGTAGCCAAAAACACCATAAAAATGAACACAACATAAGTATCGATCTCCATGTCAACATTTAGTACTTAACACAAATTCATAAAGAGTTGGAAAAAAAAAACCACCGAAAAATGGTTAAAAGGCAGAACAAACCACAGAGCTGCAAAAACCGTGTCGCCACAGAGCAGCGCCACTCATTAATTCTGCATGCTGCCTCAGTACTGCCACTGTATTTTGCATTGATGTAGTCACTTACATCATCTCTTGAGGATGGATCTGTCCCTTGGAAATTGGCTTGATCAGATGCTTTGTGCACATACTTAAGAACATACTTTATGCTTTTCACTGAACTGCATATTTCCACATTCAAATGAAATTTCATAATTATGTCTAAGTAGCCACGGATTGTATTGGACAATATATATATTATATATATTATATATACAATGTAAGAAATTGTCAATTCAAACCATGTTAGAACAAACATTCATGTCGCTCGATTTCTACAAAAAGCGTGTAGACAATATTCGAAATGAAGATTCTATTTCTTGTTTATAGAAAATTTGCACATTCTGTTAGCTTGAGTTTGTGCTTCACAGTGTAAAGGCTGTCACAAGCATAACAAAAGGCTGGCTCCTCCTTATAGAGCAGTGATTAGTGTTAGCCACGTGAGGCTTATGAGAGGGCTGCATATCAAACTTTAGTCTTTACAACATTGTTTATTTTAGTTTATCTTTTCCACTAGAAATTCAATGAATGTATTTGTTGGCTCAACATATTTGGCAGATTGACGACATCAGCATCGATTTTAGGTGTTAATTTAATTGGAAAAGATTAGGCTATTGTCAACATCACTTGAGAAGACTGCCTCCCTCATTGCCGTCAACACGCACTTGAAAGGTATGACAGGCAACAGCAATTAAAATTTGGGAGGGCAATCTTTTGAGTATTATTTCAGAAATGTTTGAAATTTTTAGTTTGAACATTTTGTTTTGTAAATGTTCTGACCCAAGTACTATCCCTGCAAATTTACACATTTTGTTCCAATATTTAAGTAGACTTCATCACGGCTAGGATTCTGTATTTAAAACAATGCAGATGCCCCAAACCAGTACTATTTCAATCCAACGATCCTTAATCCAAAACCCTGCTAGAACTTGTACAAGAAATTTTTTCTGATATCATTGATTTCATGCTATACAACTCTGTACAGATTCTAGAGGAAGGGACAAAGGAATATCAATCTAGATTATGGATATTTCTAGATATTACCCCCTCCCCGCACCCTCTGTTTTCTATTACCGTGTTTGGGGTCAATGTTAGGTTCGAGTCTTATGAAATCACATATTTTATACTTTTACAGAAAGCAGTTTTTGACTTCGCCAGTTACCTGTCAGTATTGTTTAGCCTGCCCATATAATCGACTTGTTTTAACGTCCTCAAGTTTGTTCGATCAAAGAAACAGCAATTATCTGAAGGTATAGCTAGTTCTACCTATAGTTCCCCCCTTCCAAGTCTGCATATAGGTTAATGACACATGGCCACTACGGCGACATCAATCTTGACCTAACAAAGTTACAGAGAAACATGGCCACTACGGCGACGTCAATCTTGCCCCACCAAAGTTCCAGTGGTACTTTAGTGGGTAACATTAAATTAACGCAAATGTTCCCGTAACTCAAACAAGACTCTATCAACCAAATACTGGAAACTATCAATCCACCAGAAGTTGACATCCAAGCTCGACTGTCCCTGTCGTGAGTGAGTGGAAATCCTCTTGTCTCTTTTGTTTATCTCGGAACCGGAAGTGTCTAGATCGTTATTTCAAAAGGAAGTGGCTAGGTCGCCACATAACCCCTTCCAGCGATGTACAGGCCAAATCAATGTAGGAGCGATTAAGGAAATATTAATGTTTGTCAACGGAATCGAACTGGGCGCTGTTGGATTCTGCCAGTGCGGGTAGTAGTAACAGGATTGTCCTCAGGCGGAGTAAAGGAAGTAGCCGTAGCTGTAGCAGCTGCTCCAGTTGTGGGATTGGACCCTATCGTCACTGACGACCGATGGTGTGTCTGCTCAGATAGGGGTTTGTTATTATCACCAGTGCCTACTTGGGTGACGAATGCTGATTTCAGACGATCAATGGAGACAGTCTCTTTGCGTCCCCTAACATCAAGGGTGAAATGTTTTTCCTTCTTATCCAGTACGCGAAAGGGTCCGTCATAAGGACGTTGGAGTGGGTGTCGGTGAGAATCCCTTCTAACGTAAACGTAATCGGCTGATGACAAGCTGGAGGGAACATAGGTAATTTAATTACCATGGAATCTTGCCGGGGGTGGTTGAAGAGATCGCATTGTGCGTTGGAGTTCTCTCAGAAATGGCAAGTCAGGCTCCATTGTGCGTGCATCACGAGATTGCAGAAATTCGCCTGGTATACGAAGCGTTGAACCATAAACAAGTTCAGCAGGTGAACAGCCAGGATCGACCCTCCAGGATGAACGAATGCCCAACAAGACCATGGGAAGCTCTGCAAACCAATTAGGCCCAGTGGTTCGAGCTTTGAGTCCTGCTTTAAGGTGTCGATGTAGACGTTCAACCAACCCATTTGCTTGTGGATGGTAAGCAGTAGTCAGCAGCCTGTTAAGTTGTGTCCAAAGGGAGGAGGTAAACTGACTGCCACGGTCTGAGGTAATGTCCACAGGCACTCCAAATCTGGCGATCCAGTGATGAAGAAGAGCTGTAGCGCAGGTAGAGGTCTGGGCATTAGGAAGTGGTATAGCCTCAGGCCACCTTGTGAACCGGTCAATGATGGTGAAGAGGTAACTCATGCCATGGCTCTCAAGAAGAGGTCTGACTAAGTCCACGTGAAGGTTACTGAACCGGTCAGTCGGTAGTGGGCGTTCAGTGAGGGGAGCACGGGTATGGCGGTGGATGTTGGAGGCTTGACAGTCGGGGCATTCCTTGCACCACCTGCGGATATCTTTCTTCATGCCGTGCCAAACAAACCGTTGCGAAATAGCTTTTTGTGTGGGACGAACGCCAGCATGGGAGAGTCCGTGGATTTTGTCAAAAACTGAGCGAGTCCATGTTGTGGGAAGTATAGGCCTTGGGGTTCCTAATGAAGTATCACACAGCAGTGTTGACTGACCGATATCAATGTCCTCAAGCTTTAGTCCCGTAGTGACAGTTCGATATGAGTTCATTTCATCTGATTTCTTTTGATCACGGGCAAGGCGGTCAGGACTGATGAGATCTGTACGCTGCTTAGAAACAAGAATATCAGAAACTACAGTAGGGAGGTCCGTTGCTGTTTCACATGTGCCGTCAATACTAACATAGTCTACAGTGGTGACTCTTGACAAAGCATCTGCCACGATGTTGAATTTGCCTTTGATGTGCCGTATGTCAGAGGTAAATTCTGCAATGTAGGACAAATGCCTTGTTTGGCGTGGGGATCGGTCGGCTTGACTTGTAAGAGCTGTTGTCAATGGTTTGTGGTCTGTGTAAAGTGTGAAAATCCGCCCCTCTAAAAAGTGTCGAAAATGTTTAATCACACTGTAGGCTGCCAAAAAGTTCTCGGTCAAAAGCACTGTATTTCTTTTCAGAATCCGAAAGTTTTCTAGAGAAGAAAGCTAGTGGGACTCAAAAGCTACCCTGGCGTTGCTCAAGCTGTGCACCAACGGCAGTGTTTGACGCATCCACTGTAAGGTTTGTTGGTGCGGCTAGTTGAGGGTGGTGCAACAAGGTTGCACTACTAAGGGCATCTTTCGTTCTATCAAAAGCGTCCTGACATTCTGCAGACCACTCAATATTTTGTCCCTTGCCACTGGCTTGAGCATGAAGTGGGGCCAAAATGCCTGCGATCCCAGGTAGGAAACGATGGTAATAGTTTATCATACTAAGGAACCGCTGAAGACTTGTACGGTCTTTGGGTGCACCACTGTTGCTAAGAGCCGAAACCCGTTCCGCAAGTGGGGCTATTCCACGAGAACTGACGTGGTGGCCCAAGAAGTCAAGCTCATCTACGCCAAAGGTGCACTTAGCCCTGTTGATGACAAGTCCATTCAAAGAGAGGAGTGTAAATATTTGACGGAGATGTTCAGAGTGTTCCTGAGGAGAATGGGTGGCAACCAGGATGTCGTCTAGGTAGACGAAGGCGAAGGGCACATCTCTAAGGATCCCACCCATGAGGCGCTGGAATGACTGCGCAGCGGTTTTAAGACCAAAAAACATGCGCAGGAATTCCCAAAGACCGAATGGGGTGATGATGGCAGTCTTAGCAATAGACGATGGTGCCATGGGAATTTGGTGATAGCCCCTGATCAAATCAATTTTTGAAAAGATTGTACAACCTGCAAGGTGATTGGTGAAATCCTGTATATGAGGGAGCGGATAACGGTCATCATCCGTTGCTGCATTTAAACGTCTATAGTCACCACACGGTCGCTACTGACTACCAGGCTTTGGTACAACATGGAGCGGTGAAGACCAAGGGATTTAGAACGGCGGATGATGCCCATTTCTTCCATTTGCAGGAACTCGGCTTTAACAGTAGCCAGTTTCTCCTGGTCTAAACGCCTAGCACGAGCTTGAGTTGGAGGGCCATGTGTGACAATGTGGTGTTCGACACCATGTTTGTTGGCAGAGGTGTGGAAGTGTGGTGTGAGCAGCTCTGGGAACTCTTTGAGCAGCTTGGAGTAAGCATCCTGGGAAGGAAGTCCTAAACCGGAAATTGCCTGTGGGGATGTAGTTTCTAAGAGAGCAATGGACATGTTGTCGAAAGACAAAAGGCGTTTGCCACGCAGGTCAATAGCAAGCCCATGTGTTGTGAAAAAATCTGCTCCGAGGATGGGGCGGGTAACATCTGCTAGGTAAAACTCGTGATTGTAGTGTCGCTTAGGGTCTATCGCTAGCGAAATACTGCGCTTGCCCCAAGTGTGAATGGTAGCCCCGTTGGCAGCAGAAAGTGGAGTTGTGGGATGTATCTTCTTTCGATCTTGTGCGGAAGCCGGATAAACTGATACTTCAGCACCTGTGTCGACAAGATATGTGACTCCGGTTTTGCGATGTTCAACAGACAGCGTGCTTGCTTGTGACGAACCGGTCGCTGCCACGCCTAGCGGCGACATCAATCTTGCCCCACCAAAGTCCCAGTGAAACATGGCCCCTATTGCACCACCAATCTTGCCCCACCAAAGTCCCAGTGAAACATGGCGACATCAATCTTGCCCCACCAAAGTCCCAGTGACACATGGCGACATCAATCTTGTCCCACTAGGAGTCCAGAGAGACACATAGCGACATCAATTGTGACCCACCAAAGTTCCAGTGACACATGGCCACTATGGCGACATCAATCTTGCCCCACCAGAGTCCTAGTGACACATGGCTACTAGAGCGACACATCAATCCCCATCTGGAGAAATCTACATATTCCAACAGGAGGACTCCACTGCAGACATCTACGAATTCCAACAGGAGGATTGCATTGGCAAAATCTACAAAATTCTATAACGAAGACTCCAGTGGAGACATCTACAAATGCAATTACAAGAATTCCAGTGGAGACATCTACAAATGCCATTACGAAGAATTCCAGTGGAGACATCTACAAATTCCAATACGAGGACTCCAGCGGAGACATTCACATATTCCAATACGAAGACTCCAGTGGAGACAAATACATATTCCAATACGAGGAATGCAGTGGAGACATCTACAAATTCCAATACGAGGACTCCAGTGGAGATATGTACATATTCGAACAGGAGGACTCGAGTGGAGACATTTACAAATTCATAAAAGACGACTCCAGTGGATACATCAAGAATATCAAAATACTAGGACTCCAGTGTTGAGACCTACAAATTCCACCAGGAGGACTCCAGTTGAGACATCTACAGATTTTTATAATAGGACCTCAGAGAGACATCTCTAGTGGAGACATATACGTATTCCAATATGAGGAATGCAGTGGAGACATGTACAAATTTCAATGCGAGGACTCTAGTCAAGACATCTACAAACTCCAATACGAGGACTCCAGTGGGAGACATATACGTATTCCAACAGGAGCACACCAGTGAAGACATCTAAAAAATTCGTATTCGAGGACTCCAGTGGATACATCAAGAATATCATCTACAAATTCCAATAAGAAGACTCCAGTGGTGATATCTACAAATTCCAATACTAAGACTCCAGTGGAGACACCTACAAATTCTAATTCGAAGACTCCAGTAGAGAGATCTGCATATTTCAATTACTCACAAAACAATTATTATTATTATTATTATTATTATTATTATTATTATTATTATTATTATTATTATTATTATTATTATTATTATTATTATTATTATTATTATTATTATTATTATTATTATTATTATTATTATTATTATTATTATTATTATTATTATTATTATTATTATTATTATTATTATTATTATTATTATTATTATTATTATTATTATTATTATTATTATTATTATTATTATTATTATTATTATTATTATTATTATTATTATTATTATTATTATTATTATTATTATTATTATTATTATTATTATTATTATTATTATTATTATTATTATTATTATTATTATTATTATTATTATTATTATTATTATTATTATTATTATTATTATTATTATTATTATTATTATTATTATTATTATTATTATTATTATTATTATTATTATTATTATTATTATTATTATTATTATTATTATTATTATTATTATTATTATTATATTATTATTATTATTATTATTATTATTATTATTATTATTATTATTATTATTATTATTATTATTATTATTATTATTATTATTATTATTATTATTATTAGTAGTAGTAGTAGTAGTAGTAGTAGTAGTAGTAGTAGTAGTAGTAGTAGTAGTAGTAGTAGTAGTAGTAGTAGTAGTAGTAGTGGTAGTGTTAGTAGCAGTAGTAGTAGTAGTAGTAGTAGTAGTAGTAGTAGTAGTAGTAGTAGTAGTAGTAGTAGTAGTAGTAGTAGTAGTAGTAGTAGTAATAGTAGTAGTAGTTTTGGTTGTTTCTTGTTGTTACATAGAGACAAACACAATTTTTTGAGGTTTATTTAAGTGCGCTCAATAAGCCCTTCATATAGATACCCGATCATTGCTTGCAGAGAGTGTTGGCTAGGTCTTTAACTGAGCAGTCACGAGTATGTTATTACACTACAAGCGGGCGAGATAGACGCCCTTCGCTAGAGTGGCAACCCACGGAAACCAACTATCATTGCGGCCCCAAGAAAAAACAGTGGGATTTTTTTATTCGTTATTATTTTCTGTATTTTTTTGTGTCACTGCACTAAATTATCTCCATTAACTCGACTCGAGATGGGGTCTAGTTGATGTGCTGCTTGGAGCTGGGTAGAGGGGGAGAAAGAAGTGGTGGGGGAGAAGAGGATGAGAGGAGGATACAAACGGTGCATGCGTCGCTCTCTCTCTCTCTCTCTCTCTCTCTCTCTCTCTCTCTCTCTCTCTCTCTCTCTCTCTCTTTATATATATATATATATATATATATATATATATATATATATATATATATATATAACTTGTAACGGCAAGAACCAACAAAATCAAGTGTGAGCCCAAGTGGACTACCAACACTGAAGAACACTAACAGAACTAGCTCTACCTCAGTTAGATTTTTCTTCATCTAACAAACAATGTGATGAAATACAAGAGAAAATTTCTTAATCAGGGTTCCTACAGATATAATCCACAGCTTACGAAAGTCCACTGTCCCGGCTTCTGAGACACACAAACGGAGATAAACTACACTCTGATCCAAAATCTCCGACTCTTGAAATCTGCGATCTTTATTCAGGATCAATCAGCATGGTGCTCTTGTTTAACTCTCTAGTAGTGATTTTGTTTCCAGTATTTATATCAGGATTCAGTTATGAAACAGCACAACAGGTAAACACCGTTATGTCACACATGCTCATCTCCTAACTTTGGCCAAACATGACCGCTATGTTTATTTCAACACTAGCGGGGTGTACATTGGATCTCACCCGAATAAAAAACAAGACATAAATCCAGATTTTGTAAAGACAAAATTAACGAGTAGGATACATGTCGTTCTCCTTAGTTGAAAACTCCTTTGTCCATCACCGTGAATTTTTTTCTCGTTTAAGTTTTTCCTGTTGAATAAACGCTATCTTACGTCACCCTTGGATGTCTCAAAATTTCACCAATACACTGGCAGCTGGTGTGCCATATACACAGATAACCGTATATTTCACACACAAAAAAGTGTAATAGTTAAAGGGTTTTTATGGCACAAGTCACTTCAAGACAGAAATCTAGACACCCTTCAGCTTGCACCTCAAATAATCCTAAATAAAAAAAATCATTTGCAAGGTAGAAAAGGAATAACGCCCTTCATCATCTTGTAGAAGGAACTATTTGAACATAAAATGGGCTTAATGCTTTTCTTTAACGAGAAAAGATACTATAATTTTTCTTTTAAATGTGTAGCACTTGATAAAGTTCTCTTACAACCCAAAACAAGGACATGCCAGAGAGCTCTTTATGATTTGTTCTTTTACGAATGCGTGGATTTTGCCCTTCTTGTCAAGGGAAGCTTCAAGCATTGAGCATTGTGTAGAATAAGGCCTGGCCAAATTTTCAGCATAAAATCTTTTACTTTAGTTATTATTATTATTATTATTATTATTATTATTATTATTATTATTATTATTATTATTATTATTATTATTATTATTATTATTATTATTATTATTATTATTATTATTATTATTATTATTATTATTATTATTATTATTATTATTATTATTATTATTATTATTATTACTATTATTATTACTATTATTATTATTATTATTACTATTATTATTATTATTATTATTATTATTATTATTATTATTATTATTGTTAATTATTATTACAAGCGGAAAGTCCTGATGCTGAATTTTTTAATAAGAGGAACCACAAAGGTTGTTTTTAAGCTTTCTGAATGTATTCGTTTAATGTATTTTCATAAGTCTAGTAATACGTAGATCATATGGGTCTTTAGTATCCATAGTAGGAAGTTAAAAAATCACAAATATAATAAAAGTATGACTTGACTCCTCAGTGAGCATAAATTCTTTTTTAACATTTAACATTTGATTGCTATGGAATCGGCGGCCTTCCTGGATCTTAGGCTATTTTTTAAGCCACTAAGGCTCAGACAGTTACCAAAATGGACCCTCTAAAATCCATATACAAACTCTGGAGATCCTTGTCTTCAAACGATTAGAGCGATGTTTTTTTCGATGATTCCAAAAATCTTTCTAGAAAACAAAAATTAAAAGTTAATTTTTAAATTGAATGATAACAATTTTTCCAGTTTTTTTCAATCGATTTTTTTTTCTGAACAAAAAAGTTAAAAAAAAAAAAAACGAAAAAAAAATCGTTTCGGTAATCTAAAGACTTTATAGTCTACAAAAGTTCAATGAAAAAACTAATGTACAATCAATGATCATTCTCTTTTTGTCAATACAGAAAATTTCATGAAGAAATCTTCAAAAGCCTCAAAGTTAAGCTCAAATTAATGTGGCAGAGTTATACCGATCAGAGATGTAGGAGTCATCCTAGAAATATTTGTTTTTTTCATCTTTCAGCACCCTTACAGGACTTAAAGATTTTATTGTAAAAAAATGCCTATCAGATGGCCGATATATTTCACTGCACATCAGTCATAAAGGCAGCCTGTAATGTTTCACTGTAAATATGACATTAGAGAAAGCTTTTTATAATATTTTTTGTTGATTATTTTCATTACTATTCTCTTACTGTCCTTGGCATGTACTTTACATAGCTTTATTAGTAGATATTTCTCTTATGTTTAAATCCCCATTTGTTAAAAATTGCTTACAATTTTGTACGTTTGGGAAACAATATGTACCTTTTCAATGCAATCCCCAAAAAGAGGCAGTATATACAAAATCAAAAAGTACAGCAAATCTTTATGGGATACTAAATAATAACATAATTATTTAAAAGCGTTTTTGAGCAAATATATTTTTTTTTATTTTTACATTTAGATTATACGAGTACATTGCTCATCAGTTTGACAAAAACGAATATTTACATCTAGATTTAGTCCCGCTTCTCATTGTCGAGCCAGAAGTTTTTTTTTTTTCCTCTATTTTTCTTTTTAGGTTTAAACTTAAAGTATTTTATTGCAAAAAATACAAAATTTCAATACAGGATTGCAGCACCCATCAAGAAAAATATAGAAATTTATAAAGAGCATGCAGTTACGACTCTTTACCTATTGTAAAAAGGAGTGGTTTTTCATGTGCATTGTACAAAAATAATCCAAGCCCCTAGGTTTCGGGTTACTCTGGTGCTCAGTTTTACATGCATCTTGATAAACCAAAGCCTTGTACATAGACCCTGGTGCAAAGATTTAGAGTCATTGACACCACGGGCTTGTTTCGTTCCGTTTGTTTGGCTATGTAAGCTTTATTTCGCTGCGTTTTTTAAACTGCTCAAGCGCGAGATCGCATGCCCGCAACTTGAAGCTAGCCCGCAGCCCGATGGCTATGCCGGCCGATTTATTCTTTTGATAAATTATGTTGTTGTTTTTTTTCATCGCATTCACGAGATGCAACGGTCACTTTCCTTTCTGCCAGTACATCAGCTAGTAATGCCTAAAAATGCTGTGTGCATTAACAAAAAACTTTTGTGAATCACGAATCTAGCCTGTTCAGTTCCTACTGACCGATCCATCCAATGACTTTGATGAAGCTCTAGATTCACGAATAATATCATAGACAAATGCTTTTAAGAATTCTTCAAATCTTTTTATTGATGCGGTTTTAACTTAAGATTTAAAAAACAACAACAAAAAAAAAACGCCATTCGTTCTTTTAACCATTCTCATACAACACATTTTTAAAAAACAATAAAAGAACAATTTTAAACGACTCAAAATTTCAAAGAAATCTAGATTTTAATTATCCAGAAACTCTCTCAGCCTGAAGTACAATATTTTGGGTGTCAAAGTGTTTTTTCAAGTTTGTTAATCAGCGAAGAAAATAAGCGTTACCCTTTTCTTGAACACGGACGTAAAGGATTCTAAAAATAACCTAATAGTTCAAATATCTTGACAATAAACCATTTCAGAACAAACTAAAGATCCGTAAGTACAAACATTGGTTTGATAAGGTACCACTAGTTGGTTCATTGCAATTTTCGAAGGAACCCTTCCTGATTTAAATATAATTGCGAAAATGTGTTGGGCCGCCTACTCGCCTAGGGGTAATAAATACTGCCTCGTCCTTAGCAATGATTACAAAACTACCTAAACAAATAAACAAAGATATGTTCGATATTTCAGTTTCATTTTTGTGAAAAGAAAGCTAGAGTAACTAGTTAGGTGTAAACACGTGTATTAGTCCTAGCTACACTTAAAATACGAGATAATGCGCAAATCCTTAGGGCGACCTGAATTCGCTCGCCTTAAGTTACAAATGCAGAACATTTTTGGTCATTGAGTTCCCTAATCTATTCATACATACATACATACATAAATATATACATGTATATATATATATATATATATATATATATATATATATATATATATATATATATTTGATTTGAAATAATAAATGATAAAAGACGAAAGCTTTTCATACACCTGAAATAATTTGCCTGTAAATATCGCCTTTATGAGCTGGTGCAGCATGAAGGTTGAATGCTATTCTATTTGGAGCATAATATTAACTAATTCCGAAGTCTCTCTCTCTCTCTCTCTCTCTCTCTCTCTCTCTCTCTCTCTCTCTCTCTCTCTCTCTTTCTCTCTCTCTTTTCCTCACTTTTTTCCTTTCTCTCTGAGTCTAAGTTAGCCTGCTTCTCCTTTTCTTCCTGCACGCTTAGTATAGGAAGCTATCTACCTATAAAAGGTCTATCTTGTATTATATATATATATATATATATATATATATATATATTTCAAATTAAAATTCTTTCGAACATAAAATTATCAATCACTCAACTGAGTGAAAAATTTTAGTATTTGTCTACGTCTAAACCACAGAGAATGTAAAACCTCGACTCTTTTTTTTAAATTGAAATACAACTTTAAAATGGTATTTCGTTCTTCTCACACCTCAAAGTCTGTCAAACAAAGAACTTTAGAGACACGTCTTTCTGAACGTGATAATGTTTTAGTGAGGCTAGAGTTTATCAAGCGTTCAATGCACGATGTCAGCTAGTAGGCGGGGTCTTACAAGCCTGGAGAACCTTTAGAAGCCGGTCATAAAAAGATCTTCTAGAATCCAAGAGAAGCCAAAATTTGTTCACAGACTTATTAAATATAATAACAAAAAATACGATATATATATATATATATATATATATATATATATATAGAGAGAGAGAGAGAGAGAGAGAGAGAGAGAGAGAGAGAGAGAGATTGGATAGGTTTAAAAAAAGGGTTGGAGAAATATATACCCTGCCTTGTAAGTTTTTCCCCAATTCGGAAATAAAGCCACACTGCTAAGAATTGATGACGAGCTCATTTTGCGTAGATCAAGGTAGGGCTTTGTTTGAACATTTTAGATTTGAACTGGCCAGGTCTCTATTAGAAAAAGCCTCTCCCGTCATGGTGATTTTTATCAATTATGTATTATATGAACATATTTACAGTTAAACATTAACTTTTTTTTAGTGCGGAACACATTTAGTGATGTGTTATACGGACACGACTCTGCGACAGTACCTAGTTGCTTTTTATCTCACTGAACTAAATTCGAAAAGCTTGCTCTATAAACCAACGAATCAGAACTCCCATTCGAAATATTCATTTAGCCACTGCAAGGGACTTATAGATCCTCTTAATGTGACGTCAGAAAGAGTTTACTAGAACCGTCTGTCTTCAGGAAAAATAATAACATAAATGGCTCTCGCATTACACCAAGAGTGGGACGAGCCAGTCAGTTCTGGACCCGGCTATGGTCTTGCTAATCAGTGCCTACGAGGCGACGCTGTGGCGTTTTGGTGTTTAGGTATGCACTTCCTTATGACCAGAACTGGTTGAGAGATCCAGAAAGTTAAATCCCCCGACTTTGTCCTCTTCTTGTGTTTTGTGAACATAACTATGGTTCCCGACTTGGTGAATGAATGCATGTAAGCGAGTTTTATGAATTACCTCTTTTTCTTTGAATACCGTATACCTTTATAATTGGTATGGAATTGTGCAGACGTACCTCCTGCATACGTCTCTTGAATGTGACGTGAAAGCTTATATCTATTTATCACTTTTCGTCTACAACTTTTTTGTGACAGAAATGTACAGCTGTTCAAGTCAACACGACAACAATGGTTAACCAAACTGTGGACAACTCGTTCGACGACCCTTTCGTGCGCTTAATGCGAGCTTCGAGCATTGAGGAAGCTTTAGCGCTGAATATTCTTTACAAAGACGACCACATAGCCACGGCAGCTGACCGTAAGTACGGGCGTTTAACCGTAGATCGTCCTAGGTCCTCGTGATATTATTTGTTTTGTTGCTTCTGCATGTTGATCCTGCAGCTACCAGTCTCCGTGCAACAATACTTCCCAAGGCTGAGATTAAACACAATATTACAGATCTTTGTCTGACCATTACCCTGAAACACTAGAGATCTGAGGTAATTTCTCACACTACCCGAGAACGGTTAACCTCAATCTTATCCTTCAATCTGTTCAAATCTATCTTCATAGGTTTACATCGACACGAGCTTCAGGCCTTGATAAAAGCTATCGTCAGAGCTATATGTTTGCCTTTTCCATACATGTTTTCTACCGTTCTATTTTTATGTATTTTCATGTCTGGATATATATCTAATAAATCCATCTTCCTATCTTTCTATCTTCCATTTCTTATTCAGCAACCCGTCTATTTCTCTTCTAATCATTTTATTTATTTTTATATAACACTTCATGTTGCCTTCTTTTTTTCTATAACTTTGTTTCTCTACTTTCTATAGTAATTTTCTTTCCTCTTCCATCGCTGATCAATTTCTACATCCATAAACTTTAAAATTTCGATCACATCGACAGCAGATAATAGCGTCAGATAATACGATTTTGTCAAGGGATATGCAACATAATTATTTGTTATAAGTTGTATCCACCAGCAATCATCATTTCAAGGACATCTATAGTACTAGATGTTTGTTGGTTTTTTTTGTGCTTTAGCGTTTGATGTTATCTGTGTATCAGTTTGATTTCCTCAAAGCAGAGCTTTGCCATTAGCGTATTTTGCTCGATTTATGCTCCTAAGTGTGTTGGCTGGCGAGTCTCTACAAGCCACACCATGCCAACACTTTAAATATTTCTAGGGAAGGGACAGCATCCTAGTTTTTCTGCCAATCTCAGAAGTCAGTCATGATAGACTTAGATCGAGATTACATTAAACTGTTTCAAAACTAACTGAGCAGTGTAGCTACCCGCTGAATATTATCACAGTTATAACTTTAAAGTTAAAAAGTGTTAGAAATTATGGAGATATTTTGTTAAAGCAGAGGACTAAAAATTAGACTTTAATGTCTCTGCGGAATGATTTGTGAAAAACTAAAGTTTACTGCGTGAAATATCCATCCTGTCCCTACAGATGCTAATCTGAACATCCAAGTTTTCGTCTGCAGCATTCTTATCCAGATAACACGACATATTAAGATTCCAAATACAAGTGGAAAGAATCGCTCGGAAATAATGATCAAGTCAAGTTCAGGGAGCTTGTTCACTAACGCTAAAATATTTGATAAAACGTACACCAGTGTTAATCAAAAAAAAAAAAAAAGCAACAAAGGTGTAAGAGGGAGAAGATGAATATGTAGTTTAATGTTAAAATACTGCGCGCCAGACTGGTGGCCAAGCGAGTGCATCGGTTCGTGGTGGGATTCACCATTATAATTCCATCTACGGAACGGCAGTTTTCGAGTACCCGCTTTTTTTGTCACCCCAAGAAAAAGGACATGCTCTTGAATTTTGCCCGTTTCCCCACATCATTCAGAAATTGCCCCTTTTTCTTTTTATGTTAAGATAACTATGACGTCCTTGTAAAGATATTAGTGTATTTGTTACCTTTGCTTGCCTATATAAAGCTAGACTACAATCGCATGCAAACGTGGAATCAAAGTGAGATAAGTTGGTCAATAAAATCGAATCTCATTTTAAATATTTAGCATGATATTAAACTTCTGAAAGCGCTTTAATTTCAGAAATAGACAATCTAGTTTTAAATAGTAACAAAATATTCTGATTCTTCATATTACAAACAAACAAAAATGAAAATTGTTCACTCCTTTTGGAAGATCTAGATCTGGACAAAAATCGGTGAATACAAATGAATGAAATGAAGTTCTATCTATTTTTCAGAGCCGTCGAAAAATTGTGTTCTCTTTATACCCTGCATTCTAAAACACTCCTACTTAGTTCTTACAGAAGAGCCATACATAGCTTTCATACAACTCACTCTGAGAAAGGAATCATGTATGCGAATTTTACATACTTTAAAAGTGTAAAATTTCACAACATAAAACTGATGTTTTTTTCCTCCACATTTCAGTGAATTCTGCGTATGATCCAAGTTCAGGAAAACTGCTGGTGAAACGCCGTAAGTTTGAAGATAGAGTTGTCTGAGTTACCTTCACTAGGATGCTTCATCTGTTACAATACATCAATTAACTCAACAATAGTGCTATATGTTTCTTTATTATATTTGGTCATATTTGTTATGCCCCTAGCACTATTCCGCAACTAGTGTATTTGCTGCTGCTGACACTACTACTACTACTACTACTACTACTACTACTACTACTAATACTACTTCTTCTACTACTACTACTCCTACTCCTACTACTACTCCGACTACTACTACTACTACTACTACTACTACTACTACTACTACTACTACTACTACTACTACTACTACTACTACTACTACTACTACTACTACTACTACTACTACTACTACTACTACTACTTCTACTCCTACTACTACTACTACTACTCCTCCTCCTCCTCCTACTACTACTACTACTACTACTGCTGCTGCTGCTGCTGCTGCTGTCAAATATGGTTGTCTTATTTTGAGCTTTGTTTTCTCGAGGTCCTAACTGCATCCATCCGTCTTTCACCCGGTGGCGTCTCATGCTGTTCACGAATTTACCGGGACCAAAGGAATTCCGTGTCCAGTGACCACGGTCGTCGAGTTAAACAGGGCAATTTGCTAGACATCATCAAGAATGAAAAATACATTTAGATGAAGGGACGTCAAAAAAGTATCATTTTCATATTGACAACATTGCAGTTTTTAAAAATATTCACCAATGTTTGGTGTTAAGCAATAAAACGGACGGTCAAGAAATAAAAATTGCAAAGCATAAAATGTTTCCACTATAAATGAAAGGAGCTCTGTTGAAACAGCATCTGAAGAAAATTCTCTTGAGAAACAGAAAACATTAAAACGAAATAGTTGTTCTGTCTGAAAAAATTATTTGGAACATGTGGACCATTGAGCACCCAAGATTTTTTTTTCCTTTGGTAAGACCCTATGAGGTGATTGTGAGGGCATTTCTAATCTCGCAATTTCAGCCTTTGACATTCCTACACCTGACCACTGTACTCCCCGCAACCAAAGTGTGAAAGTCGAGAACGTGACGGGACTGAGCGCCTTCAGTCGACTCTACCCAAAATGCATCCAGGTGCCCCGCTGTGGCGGGTGCTGTGGAACCCCGAACGTTGATTGCGTACCGCTGTTCGTAGTAAAAGAGATTTACTTAGTAAGTCATGTGTACCACTTATATTTGAACTTTTCAGATTACTTTGTTTAAGTACTAATCAAAAAAGAAACATACGGAAAAATAATCCTTAGGAGGTAAAACGTTAAATATTACTCTTGAGAAGGCAAGATAAAGTCTTATGGAGCATGGTCCAGATAGTAAAGTTTCTAAGATGAGAAGATGACGGAATTAGAAATTGCCTTTATAATTTTCTTTTTGCCTTAAACTGTGTGTTAAAATTGTGGAAAAAATTAATAAAGCAGTTGATGCGTTTAAGTGATTGAGTTACAGGCTCCAATGATTCAGGTCTTTAAGATATATGGTAAAAGAGTCTAATGATTGGTGTGTTTAAGAAAAGTGGGTTAGAAAGTCCGCTGATTTCTGCATTGAAGAGATGTAGGTTATAGAATCCGGTGATTGGGGTCTTTTAGATATGAGTGTTAGAGAGTCCGGTGATTGTTATCTTTTAGATATGAGTGTTAGAGAGTCCAGAGATTAGTGTCTTTTAGATATGAGTGTTAGAGAGTCCAGAAATTGGTATCTTTTAGATATGAGTGTTAGAGAGTCCAGAGATTAGTGTCTTTTAGATATGAGTGTTAGAGAGTCCAGAAATTGGTATCTTTTAGATATGAGTCTTAGAGAGTCCAGAGATTAGTGTCTTTTAGATATGAGTGTTAGAGAGTCCAGAGATTAGTATCTTTTAGATATGAGTGTTAGAGAGTCCAGAAATTGGTATCTTTTAGATATGAGTGTTAGAGAGTCCAGAGATTGGTGTCTTTTAGATATGAGTGTTAGAGAGTCCAGAGATTGGTATCTTTTAGATATGAGTGTTAGAGAGTCCAGAGATTGGTATCTTTTAGATATGAGTGTTAGAGAGTCCAGAGATTGGTGTCTTTTAGATATGAGTGTTAGAGAGTCCAGAGATTGGTATCTTTTAGATATGAGTGTTAGAGAGTCCAGGGATTGGTGTCTTTTAGATATGAGTGTTAGAGAGTCCAGGGATTGGTATCTTTTAGATATGAGTGTTAGAGAGTCCAGGGATTGGTGTCTTTTAGATATGAGTGTTAGAGAGTCCAGGGATTGGTATCTTTTAGATATGAGTGTTAGAGAGTCCAGAGATTGGTATCTTTTAGATATGAGTGTTAGAGAGTGGTGTCTTTTAGATATGAGTGTTAGAGAGTCCATTGGTATCTTTTAGATATGAGTGTTAGAGAGTCCAGAAATTGGTATCTTTTAGATATGAGTGTTAAAGAGTCCAGAGATTAGTATCTTTTAGATATGAGTGTTAGAGAGTCCAGAAATTGGTATCTTTTAGATATGAGTGTTAGAGAGTCCAGAGATTAGTATCTTTTAGATATGAGTGTTAGAGAGTCCAGAGATTAGTATCTTTTAGATATGAGTGTTAGAGAGTCCAGAAATTGGTATCTTTTAGATATGAGTGTTAGAGAGTCCAGAGATTAGTATCTTTTAGATATGAGTGTTAGAGAGTCCAGAAATTGGTATCTTTTAGATATGAGTGTTAGAGAGTCCAGAGATTAGTATCTTTTAGATATGAGTGTTAGAGAGTCCAGAAATTGGTATCTTTTAGATATGAGTGTTAAAGAGTCCAGGGATTGGTATCTTTTAGATATGAGTGTTACAGAGTACGGTGATTGGTATCTTTTAGATATGAGTGTTAGAGACCAGAGATTGGTATCTTAGATATGAGTGTTAGAGAGTCCAGGTGATTATTATCTTTTAGATATGAGTGTTAGAGAGACCGGTGATTGGTATCTTTAGGATATGACTGTATTAGAGACCGGTGATTGGTATCTTTTAGATATGACTGTTAGAGAGACCGGTGATTGGCATCTTTTAGATATGAGTGTTAGAGAGTCCAGGGTATTGGTATCTTTTAGATATGAGTGTTAGAGAGAGAGATCTTTTAGATATGAGTATTAGAGAGACTCGGTGATTGGTATCTTTAGATATGAGTGTTAGAGAGAGATGATTAGAGAGACCTCTTTTAGATATGACTGTTAGAGAGACCGGTGATTAGTATCTTTTAGATATGAGTGTTAGAGAGTCCAGGAATTGGTATCTTTTAGATATGAGTGTTAGAGAGTCCAGAGATTGGTATCTTTTAGATATGAGTGTTAGAGAGTCCAGAGATTGGTATCTTTTAGATATGAGTGTTAGAGAGTCCAGGGATTGGTATCTTTTAGATATGAGTGTTAGAGAGTCCGGTGATTGGTATCTTTTAGATATGAGTGTTAGAGAGTCCAGGGATTGGTATCTTTTAGATATGAGTGTTAGAGAGTCCAGGGATTGGTGTCTTTTAGATATGAGTGTTAGAGAATCCGGTGATTGGTATCTTTTAGATATGAGTGTTATTTTAGATATGAGTCTTAGAGAGTCCAGAGATTAGTGTCTTTTAGATATGAGTGTTAGAGAGTCCAGAAATTGGTATCTTTTAGATATGAGTGTTAGAGAGTCCAGAGATTAGTGTCTTTTAGATATGAGTGTTAGAGAGTCCAGAAATTGGTATCTTTTAGATATGAGTGTTAGAGAGTCCAGAGATTAGTATCTTTTAGATATGAGTGTTAGAGAGTCCAGAAATTGGTATCTTTTAGATATGAGTGTTAGAGAGTCCAGAAATTGGTATCTTTTAGATATGAGTGTTAGAGAGTCCAGAGATTAGTATCTTTTAGATATGAGTGTTAGAGAGTCCAGAAATTGGTATCTTTTAGATATGAGTGTTAGAGAGTCCAGAGATTAGTGTCTTTTAGATATGAGTGTTAGAGAGTCCAGAAATTGGTATCTTTTAGATATGAGTGTTAGAGAGTCCAGAGATTGGTATCTTTTAGATATGAGTGTTAGAGAGTCCAGAGATTGGTATCTTTTAGATATGAGTGTTAGAGAGTCCAGAGATTGGTATCTTTTAGATATGAGTGTTAGAGAGTCCAGAGATTGGTATCTTTTAGATATGAGTGTTAGAGAGTCCAGAGATTGGTATCTTTTAGATATGAGTGTTAGAGAGTCCAGAGATTGGTATCTTTTAGATATGAGTGTTAGAGAGTCCAGAGATTGGTATCTTTTAGATATGAGTGTTAGAGAGTCCAGAGATTGGTATCTTTTAGATATGAGTGTTAGAGAGTCCAGAGATTGGTATCTTTTAGATATGAGTGTTAGAGAGTCCAGAGATTGGTATCTTTTAGATATGAGTGTTAGAGAGTCCAGAGATTGGTATCTTTTAGATATGAGTGTTAGAGAGTCCAGAGATTGGTATCTTTTAGATATGAGTGTTAGAGAGTCCAGAGATTGGTATCTTTTAGATATGAGTGTTAGAGAGTCCAGAGATTGGTATCTTTTAGATATGAGTGTTAGAGAGTCCAGAGATTGGTATCTTTTAGATATGAGTGTTAGAGAGTCCAGAGATTGGTATCTTTTAGATATGAGTGTTAGAGAGTCCAGAGATTGGTATCTTTTAGATATGAGTGTTAGAGAGTCCAGAAATTGGTATCTTTTAGATATGAGTGTTAAAGAGTCCAGGGATTGGTATCTTTTAGATATGAGTGTTACAGAGTACGGTGATTGGTATCTTTTAGATATGAGTGTTACAGAGTACGGTGATTGGTATCTTTTAGATATGAGTGTTACAGAGTACGGTGATTGGTATCTTTTAGATATGAGTGTTAGAGAGTGCAGAGATTGGTATCTTTTAGATATGACTGTTAGAGAGTCCAGAGATTGGTGTCTTTTAGATATGAGTATTAGAGAGTCCAGAGATTGGTGTCTTTTAGATATGAGTGTTAGAGAGTCCAGAGATTGGTGTCTTTTAGATATGAGTGTTAGAGAGTCCAGAGATTGGTGTCTTTTAGATATGAGTGTTAGAGAGTCCAGAGATTGGTATCTTTTAGATATGAGTGTTAGAGAGTCCAGAGATTGGTGTCTTTTAGATATGACTGTTAGAGAGTCCAGAGATTGGTGTCTTTTAGATATGAGTGTTAGAGAGTCCAGAGATTGGTATCTTTTAGATATGAGTGTTAGAGAGTCCAGAGATTGGTATCTTTTAGATATGAGTGTTAGAGAGTCCAGAGATTGGTATCTTTTAGATATGAGTGTTAGAGAGTCCAGAGATTGGTATCTTTTAGATATGAGTGTTAGAGAGTCCAGAGATTGGTGTCTTTTAGATATGAGTGTTAGAGAGTCCAGAGATTGGTATCTTTTAGATATGAGTGTTAGAGAGTCCAGAGATTGGTATCTTTTAGATATGAGTGTTAGAGAGTCCAGAGATTGGTGTCTTTTAGATATGAGTGTTAGAGAGTCCAGAGATTGGTATCTTTTAGATATGACTGTTAGAGAGTCCAGAGATTGGTGTCTTTTAGATATGACTGTTAGAGAGTGCAGAGATTGGTATCTTTTAGATATGACTGTTAGAGAGTCCAGAGATTGGTATCTTTAAAATATGACTGTGAGAGAGTCCAGGGATTGGTATCTTTTAGATATGAGTGTTACAGAGTACGGTGATTGGTATCTTTTACATATGAGGTTACATAGTACGGTGATTGGTATCTTTTAGATATGAGTGTTACAGAGTACGGGGATTGGTATCTTTTAGATATGAGGTTACATAGTACGGTGATTGGTATCTTTTAGATATGAGTGTTACAGAGTACGGGGATTGGTATCTTTTAGATATGAGTGTTAGAGAGTCCAGAGATTGGTATCTTTTAGATATGACTGTTAGAGAGTCCAGAGATTAGTGTCTTTTAGATATGAGTGTTAGAGAGTCCAGAGATTGGTGTCTTTTAGATATGACTGTTAGAGAGTCCAGAGATTAGTGTCTTTTAGATATGACTGTTAGAGAGTCCAGAGATTGGTGTCTTTTAGGTATGATTGTTAGAGAGTCCAGAGATTGGTGTCTTTTAGATATGAGTGTTAGAGAGTCCAGAGAATGGTATCTTTTAGATATGAGTGTTAGAGAGTCCAGAGATTGGTATCTTTTAGATATGAGTGTTAGAGAGTCCAGAGAATGGTATCTTTTAGATATGACTGTTAGAGAGTCCAGAGATTGGTATCTTTTAGATATGAGTGTTAGAGAGTCCAGAGATTTGTATCTTTTAGATATGAGTGTTAGAGAGTCCAGAGATTGGTATCTTTTAGATATGAGTGTTAGAGAGTCCAGAGATTGGTGTCTTTTAGATATGACTGTTAGAGAGTCCAGAGATTAGTGTCTTTTAGATATGACTGTTAGGGAGTCCAGAGATTGGTGTCTTTTAGGTATGATTGTTAGAGAGTCCAGAGATTGGTATCTTTTAGATATGAGTGTTAGAGAGTCCAGAGATTGGTATCTTTTAGATATGAGTGTTAGAGAGTCCAGAGATTGGTATCTTTTAGATATGAGTGTTAGAGAGTCCAGAGATTGGTATCTTTTAGATATGACTGTTAGGGAGTCCAGAGATTGGTGTCTTTTAGGTATGATTGTTAGAGAGTCCAGAGATTGGTATCTTTTAGATATGAGTGTTAGAGAGTCCAGAGATTGGTATCTTTTAGATATGAGTGTTAGAGAGTCCAGAGATTGGTATCTTTTAGATATGAGTGTTAGAGAGTCCAGAGATTGGTATCTTTTAGATATGAGTGTTAGAGAGTCCAGAGATTGGTATCTTTTAGATATGAGTGTTAGAGAGTCCAGAGATTGGTATCTTTTAGATATGAGTGTTAGAGAGTCCAGAGATTGGTGTCTTTTAGATATGAGTGTTAGATAGTGCAGAGATTAGTGTCTTTTAGGTATGACTGTTAGATAGTGCAGAGATTGGTATCTTTTAGATATGAGTGTTAGAGAGTCCAGAGATTGGTATATTTTAGATATAACTGTTAGAGAGTCCAGAGATTGGTATCTTTTAGATATGAGTGTTAGATAGTGCAGAGATTAGTGTCTTTTAGATATGAGTGTTGAAGAGTCCGGAGACTGGAGTTTTTTTTAGATAAGACTATTAGAGAGTCCGGTGATTGGTGTCTTTTATATATGAGTGTTAGAGAGTCCGGTGATTAGTGTCTTTTACATATGAGTGTTAGAGAATCCGGTGATTGGTGTCTTTAAGATATGAGTGTTGGAAATAAAGGTGACTGGTGTCTTTAAGATATAAGTGTTAGAGAGTCCGGTGAATGGTGTCTTTTCCATATGAGTTTTAGACAGTCCGGTGACTGGTGTCTTTTGGATATGAGTGTTAGAGAGTCCAGAGATTGGTGTCTTTTACATATGAGTGTTAGAGAGTCCGTTGATTGGTGTCTTTTACATATGAGCGTTAGAGAGTCCGTTGATTGGTGTCTTTTACATATGAGCGTTAGAGAGTCCGTTGATTGGTGTCTTTTACATATGAGCGTTAGAGAGTCCGTTGATTGGTGTCTTTTACATATGAGCGTTAGAGAGTCCGGTGATTGGTGTCTTTTAAATATGAGTGTCAGAGAGTCCGTTGATTGGTGTCTTTTACATATGAGCGTTAGAGAGTCCGTTGATTGGTGTCTTTTACATATGAGCGTTAGAGAGTCCGGTGATTGGTGTCTTTTACATATGAGTGTCAGAGAGTCCGTTGATTGGTGTCTTTTACATATGAGCGTTAGAGAGTCCGGTGATTGGTGTCTTTTACATATGAGTGTCAGAGAGTCCGTTGATATGTGTCTTTAAGATATTAATGTTAGAGAGTCCGGTTATTGGTGTCTATTAGATATAAGTTTTAGAGGGTCCGGTGATTGGTGTCTATTAGATATGAGTGTTAGAGAGTCCGATGATTGGTGTCTTTCAGATATGAGAGTTAGAGAGTCTTGTGATTGGTCTCTTTAAAATATGAGTTTTACAGAGTCTAGTGATTAGTGTCCTTAAGATATGAGTGTTAAAGGGTCCGGTGTCTGGTGTTTTTTTAGTTGTGAGTGTTATAGAGTCCGGTGATTTGTGTCTTTTAAAAATGAGTGTTAAAGAATCCGGTAATTAGTGTCATTTAGATATGAGTGTTAGAGAGTCCAGTGATTGGTGTCTATTAGATATAATTGTTAGATAGTCCGGTGTTTGTTGTCTCTTAGATATGAATGTCAGAGAATCCGATGATTAGTTTTTTTGTAGATAAAAGTATTAAAGAGTCCGGTGATTGGTGTTTTTTACATATTAGTGTTAGAGAGTCCGGTGTGTGGTGTTTATTAGATATGAGTGTAAGAGAATCCGGTAATTGGTGTCTATTAGATATGAGTGTTAGAGAGTCCGGTAATTGGTGTCTCTTAGATATGAGTGTTAGAGAGTCCGATGTTTCGTGTCTCTTAGATATGAGTGTTAGAGAGTCCGGTGACTGGTGTTTTTTAAATATGAATATTAGAGAGTCCGGTGATTGGTTTCTTTTATATATAAGTGGTAGAGAATCTGGTGATTGGTGTCTTTTACATATAAACGTTAAAGAGTCTAGTGAGTGGTATCTTTAATATATGAGTGTTAGAGAGTCCGGTGATTAGTGTCTTTTACATATGAGTGTTAGAGAGTCCCGCGATAAGTGTCTTTTACATTTGAATGTTAGAGAGTCCGGTGATTGCCCTTTTTTACAAATGAGTGTTAGAGAGTCCGGTCATTGGTGTCTCTCAGATATGTGTGTTAGAGAGTCCGGTGATTGCCCTTTTTTACAAATGAGTGTTAGAGAGTCCGGTGATTGCCCTTTTTTACAAATGAGTGTTAGAGAGTCCGGTGATTGCCCTTTTTTACAAATGAGTGTTAGAGAGTCCGGTGATTGCCCTTTTTTACAAATGAGTGTTAGAGAGTCCGGTGATTGCCCTTTTTTACAAATGAGTGTTAGAGAGTCCGGTGATTGCCCTTTTTTACAAATGAGTGTTAGAGAGTCCGGTGATTGCCCTTTTTTACAAATGAGTGTTAGAGAGTCCGGTGATTGCCCTTTTTTACAAATGAATGTTAGAGAGTCCGGTGATTGCCCTTTTTTACAAATGAGTGTTAGATAGTCCGGTGATTGGTGTCTCTCAGATATGTGTGTTAGAGAGTCCGGTGACTGGAGTTTTTTAGATACGAGTATAAGAGAGTCTTGTGATTGGTGTCTTTTACATATAAGTGGTAGAGAATGCGGTGATTGGTGTGTTTTACATATGAACGTTAAATTGTCCAGTGATTGGTATCTTTAAGATATGAGTGTTAGAGAGTCCGGTAATTAGTGTCTTTTACATATGAGTGTTAGAGAGTCCCATGATTAGTGTCATTTACATTTGAGTGTTAGAGAATCCGGTGATTGCCCTTTTTTACAAATGAGTGTTAGAGAATTCGGTGGCTGCCCTTTTTTACATATGAGTGTTAAAGAGTCCGGTGATTGGTGCCTCTCAGATATGTGTACTAGATTGTCCGGTGATTGGTATCTTTTAGATATAACTAATAGAGAGTCCAGAGATTAGTATCTTTCAAATATGAGTGTTAGAGAGTTCGGTGATTTGTGTTTTTGACATATGAGTGTTACAGAGTCCGGTGATTGGTGCCTTTTAGATATCAGTTTTAGAGAGTCCGGTGATTAGTGTCTTTTAGATATTCGTGTTAGAGAGTGCTGTGATTGGTGTGTCTTAGATATGAGTGTTAGAGAATCCGGTGATTGTTTTCTATTAGATGTGAGTGTGAGAAAGTCCGGTGACTGGTGTTTTTTAGATATGAGTATTAGAGATTATTGTGATTGGTGTCGTTTAGATATGATTGTTAGAGAGTCTTGTGATTGGCATCTTTAAGAAATGAGTGTTAGAGAGTCCGGTGATTGGTGTCTTTTACATAAGAGTTTTAGAGAGTTCGGTTATTAGTGTCTATTAGATATGAGTGTTAGAGAGTCCGGTGATTGGTTTCTTCAACATTGTGGGTTTGAGTGTCTGATGTTTGTTATGTTTTAGACTTTTGAGTTAGAAAGTCCGGTGATTTTTTTTTTTGTTTAAGAAATGTGGGTTAGTGAGTTTGACTTTTTGTGTTTGAAAGATTTGTAACGTACAATTTTCGGCAATTCGTGTCCTGAAGAGTTGTGGCTTTTAAGAGTCTGGTGATTGGTGTCTTTGAGATGTGAGACTGTTCCTGTTAACGTTTGAGTTCTTGGAAGGAAACGTTTTGATAGCAACGGACAATATCTTGACACAGAGAAACTTGTTTTTAATTATTGTTTTGATAGAAATAAATTTTTTGACAACTAGCGATGGCGTCCTTAACTGGAGAAACCTTGTTGCTAACGGTCGTTATGGTGGAAGAGAAAGTTTCGATGACTAGCGATGGTGTCTTTAGATGGAGAAACTTTGTATTTTTCGTTGGTACATGTTTTTTAGAAGGGACAATTTTAATAACTAGCGATATTGCATATAAGTGGAGAAACTTTGTTGTCAATGTTGTTGTCTGTAGAAAATAAAGTTTCAATAAATGGCGATGGTGTCTTTAAATGGAGAAAGTCTGTTGCTAACATTGGTGTTCGTAGAAGAAAAAATTTTGACAACTAGCATTCGTATCTTTGCGAGGGTAGGTAATTAGCTGTGCATTTGTGCTTGTGGTTACGGATGACTTTTTACCCAGAGTTTATGTATTATGGAATGTAAGTATCTGAATGTATCGTCCACGTCTTTAGGAGGAAAAAAAAGGAGGGGGGGGGCAGTTTCCATGTTCCTCATTTGTGTCTTTAGTGAATGAAGAGTGTGCACTTTGCGTCAATACCTTTATGATGAAGAGTTAAAAAATATTCAGTACATGAGCTAACTTTCTAATTCTAAACTGCAGAGGTTACCTATCAAATGTAATGCAAGTTAGTTATATGAGAGCGTATTTGAAAATTCCATGATTTAAAATGCACAGGTTCTTTACAACATAGGCCTAGTATAGTATTTGATCTTATACGAAATGATATTTAATATTCGCACTATAGTTTTTTAAAGATATCGAATGACTGAAAGATACATTTTAATGGTCTGATCGCCTCAGAGAGACTCTTAGGGACTTGTGCGGTAAAGAGTTCTGCCCACTTTCCCATTCCCTTCTAAAAATCTGAAACTATACAAAGAGCATCAAGGACAGATACGATTTTTCACCATCCGTCGACGGAAGTAGGTCATCTATATGGACACCAGGAACAAAAGACCCTGTGATAACGCGCTTGGTGATAAATAAATCGTGTTTTTCTTATACGAGAAAACTTTTTGGCGAAAGAGCCAAGTCAATGAAGTGAACAAGCTTTTGCAGTAAGTGGAAAAGTGAGTTATATCAATATTTGGCAGAGTTAGGACATAATACTATTTTTGTTCTGTAGACCTGTAGGCTGACTTATAAGTGCGTCCTGAGTACAATTCTAGTTTAACTCTGCCCAAAAGTTAACAGAAATAGATCGCTCTGACTCAAACATGCACATGTTTGTTCACTTCGGTGACTTGGCTTGTATTTAATGAAGCCTCTCGTAAGAGACATTACCCATGTTTTCCAATCCCAATTCTTCTCTCCTTCCCTCCTCTCGGTTTAGCTGGTAGAGATTTCCATAAGCGATGGAAGTTTGAGGGTTGTTGGAACCTACCCTGTGGAGGTTGAGCGTCACGTGTCGTGTTATTGTGTGTGCGGCCTGTCCGACGAGAAATGTGCTCCTCACAAAAAGTTCAACAGCGCTGCTTGCTCGTGCATGTGAGTATAGGACCGCTTTCATAATTGATGAGTGGTACCTAAGAACTAAATATTTTAGGAAGAGAGTGAAAATAAATACAGTTTCTTAAACCTTGAGTTAGAAAAATCTAGAAAATTCTGAGAATCACAATCAGCCTGAGACTAAGTGAAGATAACATTCCTTTCCAATGGACACTTGAGGCAAAAACATCGACTTTATAGTACAATTTAAGCTGCTTCTCAAATCTTGGAATTCTCTTGGAATGACTAATCTGATTTTACGTGCAATCACTGGAGATGGTCCTGTATACCATTTTTACAACGCCACAATGCATTACTCAGGCAGGATTTTGGGACCAAACTAGTCAGAAAACAAGTTTTGAAGAGATAAGAAGTCCCTTGGTGCTTATGAGGGAAAAGTAGGTTGTCTGTTTCAAATGTCTTAACGTATCTCGAGTTGTTCGCATGAATGCGTGTAATATTTTCACTTGTTTTAAATTGTTCTTTTGTATACATAAAATGCCACACGTCCTGTACTATGTTTTATATATCTGTTTGCCAACAATACCTGAACCTACAATATCTGTCATACATGTGTCAATGGCACCTCAACCGATAATATGCCTCGCATATGTGTGTCTAAAACACCTCAAGCTATACAATCTGCCGCATGTTATTGCCAACAACACCTCAAAATATCCGATATGTATCATCTGTGTCCCTACAACACCTCAACATATCCAATATGTTGTATATAACTGCTTTTCCATGCAAGTTATCGTAAATTCTTTTTTTGTGAGTGTGTATTACCTATTTGTTTTTATGTATTTCTGGAGTATATCATTACTTTTGTCATTTACTGATCATACTGTCCATCTTCCGTTTCAGATGCCCCCCAAAAAGAGTTCATTGTTATCCCCCAAAAATGTATGATCCACACACATGCGGCTGTGTTTGTGATTCAGTTCAAAACTGCTGTGAGTCAGGTGGAGTTTGTGGCTTTGCCTTCAATCATGACACGTGCGAGTAAGTAGTCTTGCTCCGAGCCCTGTAGGGTAGGATAGAAGAAAGAAAGAAAAAAAAAAGAAAGAAAGAAAGAAAGAAGAAGAAGAAGAAGGCGAAGATTTATAACGATAACATCATCATCATCTTCATCATCATCATCATCATCATCATCATAATAAAAATAATAATAATAATAATAATAATAATAATAATAATAATAATAATAATAATAATAATAATAATAATAATAATAATAATAATAATAATAATAATAATAATAATCTTTCTGTTTGTCTGCGATGCCTGCAAATCATCATCTTCCTTCCTCATCCAATCCTTCTCTCTTTCTCTGCTTGCAGATGTGACGTAGACAGAGTTCGCTCTCCTAGCAGCAGTAGCAAAGACAGCGCTGGCAGCAGTAGTATTACAACTACCACAAAATCAACCACCACAACAAGAGCCAGTGCTATCACTACTACTAGTAGTACTACGACTACCACAAAATCAACTACCACAACAACGCCTACTACTACTCGAGAGAATCCGCACTGCCCCGACTTAATTTGTCCATTGTGGTCAAAGCAAAGAGGCTGCCAGTGTACAGGCAGGCGACGATCGAGGACCCCCAACAAGAGTGGTTAACTGACCACATCCTGCCGGCCGGCCACTCAGTTGCTTCATCTGGAGAGAAGAGGGGCACGTGAAACACGTGATGTGTTTTAGTTTCTATATTCAGACTTTACAGGTTCGTCTTTACGACATCAAAAAGTTTTCCCCTTCAGTCAAGTGAAGTAATGGAGCCGAGGAAATGTTTGGACTGTTTATTAGACCGGCACAACCATATTTTATTAGAACGCTCACTGCTATAACTAACTTTGGTTTTTGTTTTGGTTCCGGTTGCTTTTTTCCACACTACGGCAAGATTAGTACTCAGATAATCCCCCCAATCTTCTTTTTTTCCTCTTCAAGTAACCAAATTTTACAGTTTTCCTTTAAAATAGTATTTTTTCATATTTTTTTTTTTATCGTTTTAAGAAATAAGACTTCGCAAGGAATCGAGACAGTCTTTTCAATATAATTATATGGATTTTTTTTCTCCTAATTTTACTTTTTAAAGTTGAAAATGTTCTGGCTAAATACATTTACTGCTGGAACCATAGCTATGAATTGTTTAAAATCCATATAGTGTCGGCTTAAAAAGGATCTTAAAATAATCTTATATTTTACAAAACTAAATGACTATTTTAATTAGGAGTTGTGTGGAAAAGAATAAGTCATTCAGTGGTTTGGTTTGAAGGGGCCATTCAACTATAGTTTATGAGTGGGAAAACCGTTTATGTTCATGGTTATTTTCAGGCTGTATTTCTTTCATACACGCCAACTGTCCACCCCCCCCCCCCCAACCTCTCTCTTTCCCTTTACCCTTTATTCCGTCTCGCTCAGTTGATTGAGAAATATTAGAGGTCCAGAAGTTAATGAAAATAAATGGGGCAGGACGAAATTCCCTTCAAGGCAACAGACAAAAGTAGAGCAGATTTTGTGTTACAGCGTTTGAGAGAAAAGAATATAATTGTCTTGAATCACTAGGTGGTTACTTGGAATCTACATGATCACCCTTATTAATCATGTTTACAAGCAAAATCCAATAAAATATTACTCAAACATTAGTAATTGCTCTGTACTGGAAGAGGTATTCTATTTCTATCTTATAAAACCACTCAGAGGTCTCATATAATAACACAACGTGCAGTGACTTCAAAATCAGTTCAAACTCAGGTTGATGAGAGGGGAAGGGGGCGGAGAGGGGATAAGAACCATCTTCTTCAAACTCTGGTAGAACTGTTCTATATATAATAATGTAATGAAAACAGTGGTTTCCTAGTGCATGAATAGCATTGACCTTTGACGTCATTAGAGGCATGTCTTCACCGCTGGGCTTGTGTTGCTGAAGTCTTGCAAGACGGTGCAGAACATAGCAAGATAGTTTACGACAGTACAGAACATAGTAAGACAGCGTATGGCAGTGCAGAACATAGCAAGACAGTGTACGACAGTGCAGAACATAGCAAGACAGTGTATGGCAGTGCAGAACATAGCAAGACAGTGTATGGCAGTGCAGAACATAGTAAGACAGTTTACGACAGTGCAGAACATAGCAAGACAGTGTACGACAGTGCAGAACATAGCAAGACAGTGTACGGCAGTGCAGAACATAGCAAGACAGTGTATGGCAGTGCAGAACATAGCAAGACAGTGTATGGCAGTGCAGAACATAGCAAGACAGTGTACGACAGTGCAGAACATAGCAAGACAGTGTACGACAGTGCAGAACATAGCAAGACAGTTTACGACAGTGCAGAACATAGCAAGACAGTGTATGGCAGTGCAGAACATAGTAAAACAGTGTATGGCAGTGCAGAGCATAGTAAGACAGTGTATGGCAGTGCAGAGCATAGCAAAACAGTGCATGTAAGTGCGGAACAGAGCAAAACAGTGTACGACAGTGAAAAAATAGAGCAGGACAGTGCAGAAATGAGCAGGACAGTGTAGGACAGAGCATAATAGTGCAGGGTAGAGCAGAACAATGCAGACGGCGCAGGACATTGCAGGGTAGAGCAGGACAGAGCATAATAGTGCAGGGTAGAGCAGAACAATGCAGACGGCGCAGCGCATTGCAGGGTAGAGCAGAACAATGCAGACGGCGCAGGACATTGCAGGGTAGAGCAGGACAGAGCATAATAGTGCAGGGTAGAGCAGAACAATGCAGACGGCGCAGGACATTGCAGGGTAGAGCAGAACAATGCAGACGGCGCAGGACATTGCATGGTAGAGCAGAACAATGCAGACGGCGCAGGACATTGCAGGGTAGAGCAGAACAATGCAGACGGCGCAGGACATTGCAGGGTAGAGCAGAACCATGCAGACGGCGCAGGACATTGCAGGGTAGAGCAGAACAATGCAGACGGCGCAGGACATTGCAGGGTAGAGCAGGACAGAGCATAATAGTGCAGGGTAGAGCAGAACAATGCAGACGGCGCAAGACATTGCAGGGTAGAGCAGGACAGAGAAGGACAAATCATGACATTCAGAACAGAGCCAGACAGTGCAGGATAGAGCAGCAAAATGCAGAACCGAGGAGTACTGTGCAAGACAAAGCAGGACCGTGTAGGACAGTGCAGGACGATGTAGGAGAGTGTAGGACAAAGCAGATCCATGCAGAACAGAGCAGGACAGTGCAGGACAGAGAACAGGAAGTCAGGGCAGGAGAGTGCATGGCAGAGCAGGACTGTGCAGAACCGTGCAGAACAGAGCAGGACAGTGCATGACACAGGAAGTCAGAGCAGGACAGTGCATGGCAGAGCAGGACAGTGCAGAACCGTGCAGAACAGAGCAGAACAGTGCAGGATAGAGTAGGCCACAGTAGTATATAGCAGGACAGAGGAGAACAGCGCATGCAGACCAGATCAGGACAGTGCTGAACAGGGCAGAATAGTATAAAACATTGCAGACCAGAGCAGGACAGTGCAGAACGGTGTATATCAGATCAGAACAGTAGAGGACAGTGCAGGAAAGAACAGGTCGGAGCAGGACAGTAGAGCACAGTTCATAATAGTGTTGATTAGAGCAGACTATATGAGAAGCTAATTTCTTTTTGCAGCTAAAACTATAATTGAGAAGAAACTTTTAAAAAGCTAATAAAAACGCTCGCGTTCCACCATTTAGGTTAGAACAGTGTAAATTCCTGTTCTTGCATGACTGAATGTTTTAATTTGTTTATTTAGAATTGTGTGTTATGTAATAGTATAATGTATTTTCACAGTTATTTTCTTTGTGCGTAAGATTTTAGAGTATATAAGTGTTATGAACATACATTTTTTTTTACAGGAGGGCACTCCAGAAATTAACTGCAGAGATTTGTAAAAAGGACAACTCTCTTATAACAAAATAATTATACAAAGATAAAAAAAAATGTCATATTGGTCCCACAACGCTAAAACACATCAAAGTGCAACAGGCTGAGCATATTGATAAATTACAGCTTACAACAAGAACAGCAACAACAACAATTACAAAAACTACAAAATCTTTTTAGCTTCAGATATTTCATTTACTTTGTACAATGTGGAACATTTATCCAAATGTAAAATACACTTTGAAATTAGACACATGCACACACAAAAATCTAAAAAAAAAAGACAAGGACTGAGGAGGAGAAAGTGATAAGGAAGTGAAGATAGATAGAAACAGGTAAAATAAGACGCAAAAGAATTTCCAAGACGACTATTCAAATGACTAAAATAGAAAAAAAAAACGTCGATTGTTTGACCTTTACAAGAAACAAAATATGAAAAGACAAAGTTGTCCAATTATCATAGATAATTATGCTAAAAGAAAAATATTTATGAGATAGCAGAAGACCAAGCAAAATCTAAGTGAACCTACATAAAGTAAGAGGGTGGTTTGATTTGGTTGCTCATCAGACAAACAACGAGTCTGAACGAGAGAGAGAGGAAGAGAGAGAGAGGCAGAGAAGGCTAGTGCCCTTTGGCAGAACATTATGCAAGTGGCAGATTTTGTGAATGTCATCACAACTCCCCGTCTGAAGATGCACTTCTTTGAACCAGGATCATCAGTTTAATTTGTTTCATCGTAATTGAAAACATTTGTAGGGGGAATCGGGGTCCCATTAGAGCCTGTGAATGTTTGCTCCAATCGGTCGAAAAAGACTATTAATTTCCTTTGCAGATATATTATTTCTCGTGGGCTTCATGTCTTCGCACATCCTTTCCCAATGCAGGTTTCATGGCGTTTGAGAAAGGAGACAACCCAGTCCTCAGCTGGCATGTTTTCCTTGACCATTTATGCTTGGCGAGATCCGTATCGAAAAGAAAACCCCACTTAAGCGTGAGCAGATGCTCCACCAGACCTGCCTCCTCCTCCTCCTCCTGCTCCTGCTCATTTAGCACCGCTGGTCTTCCTAGCTTTTCTCTGTGGTTTCCGTTCAGCCGGTGGCTGGGTGCTCCGACAGGAATTCTAAACTGTGTCGAAGCCTCCCGCAGGGTCATCTCGTTTGACTTATTATCTTGGATGGCAGCAGCTAGCACTTCATCAGTGTATTGGTCATAAGATCTTGCATCAGGCTTACGGGTTGGATTTCATGGCATTTTTGTAGTTAGGAAATATCTGAAAGAAAGGATACCAAAATATATTTAAAGGAAACAGTGTAAAAAAGGAAATATTATCAGCTAAATTAAAAAGAAAAGGACCGTATCAAAAACGTGAACAAAATAATCTTGCGAATTGCATAAAAGATAATTATGATGTGGCTTTTGTGGCTGTCACAAATTATATAGTTCATACTTGATAAAATTTATACTTAATCAATCCATTATATAAATTAAAAACCTCGAACACAATTCAGATAAACAATAAAAACTATGGACAAGCAAAGACCTTTACTTTTTTCTATAGTGGAAACAGTCTTTTAGTATTGCAAATTGAAACAACCCCTTAGTCTCGAGATGGTGGCACCATTTAAGTCTGGAAATAGAAACAAACCCTAGGTCTAGGCATGAAAAATAAGCACCATAGCAACTTCTGGACCTATTGCTATTCTATTCCTTTATATTTATAGCCATAAAGGGTAACTTTGAACGTTCAAACTGCTATGTAATTGGCTGGCTGTGAGTGTGGGTAGGTCAGCCTCTAAGAATTGCCGAATATGACATCATAGCTTTTGGGGTGAAAGTCGGCAATAGGCGGGGCAGTGACGTCATATCTCTAGGCATGACTGGCTCGATTGCTACTAAGGTCAGTCTTGGAGTATTGTGGTGTGGGAAGGGTCTATCCTGCACCTCTACTCCAGGCCCACAATTTCTCCTGTGGAGATAGATGTACGTCTGATAACTTGTTCTACTGCTGTCACTAAACACATTCGGAAGTGTTTAACAACTCAAACCCACTTCTGGACTTAGACTAAACTTAAGATTTAGAATCTTATTTAGGGTTTGTTTTGCTCTTACAGCACTTATTTTGGATTGTCAGAGTAAGATTTGATCTAGATATCTAGATCTAGATAATATATATATATATATATATATATATATATATATATATATTTTTTTTTTTTTCAAATGAAAGTGGGCGTATTTATTGGAAGATGTAGACCTAAACTAGGAGGTAATATAAGGCAAAATTCGGACATAGGGCCTGATTTCAATCAGTCCAACCATGTGCACCTTGCGAAAGGTCTGGTGGATGACGATGGACGGTGCAGGCCAAAACTTTAAACGATTTCTGGTGAATGAATGATTTTTGAGGGAAGCGGTATGGGCACCATAGGGAGAACGCGGTCTTTGGGGAGGGTCAGGTGCTCATACTAACCCATCAAAGCCTTGGGTGTAGGATTTGTAAATGGAATTGAGTTAAAGGGATTAAATGGGGAAGGGTGGCCACGGTTAGATTTACAAACATTGCCCTGTAGGGTTGGCACACACCGCATGCATTGGCTGTTTACCCACCACCTGTAAATGGATGTCACTTGTAAAAATGGAGGAGGTTGGGTTATATTAAACCATCGGCGAAAGAAAGAGCTAAATCGTTGGTCAAGGAAACATATCGCCTTAAAGGAACCGTCAACATGTAAAGCAGGCAAAATTAATGCAAGGTATAGCTAGTTCTAGCATTTTCCCCCTTTAAATTATGTATGTGGGTTAGAGGTGAAAAAGTGAGACCCAACTTCACCCGCCAACGACGCGGAGGCTCAAATCTGTCACTTATATTTGCTGAAATCCATACCATCCTGAACAGGGAGACCAAACTTTTCTATTTTAACTCAGAACAGTTCATGGCACTAACAGGCTGAGAAAAGACAGATGGACAACTAACAGCAGGGATGGTGATTCAAATCTCGATATTTCTGACTACAAGCGTCCTCCTCTACGGTATCATTGGCTTTTTATCTTGACAGCAACTGTCTACAACGATAAAAATTATAATGATGATGTTGATAATGATGACGAGGATGAAGAAGAAAATAAAAGAAGATATTAGAGATTTTTAAGACGGGCTCTTAAACAACATAGCCACCATGGCGACATCAATCTTGCCCCACCAGAGTCCTAGTGACACGTGGCCATTATGGTTACACATAAACCTTGCCCCACCAGAGTCCCACTGATACAGGGCCACTATGGCGACATCAATCTTGCCCCACCAGAGTCCCACTGACACAGGGCCACTATGGCGCCACAAATCTTGCCCCACCAGAGTCCCAGTGACACATGGCCACTATGGCGCCACTAATCTTGCCCTACAAGAGTCCCAGTGACACAGGGCCACTATGGCGACACCAGCCTTGCCCCACCAGAGTCTCAGTGACACATAGCCACTATGGTTACACATAAACCTTGCCCCACCAGAGTCCCACTGACACATGGCCACTAGGGCGCCACCAATCTTGACCCACCAGAGTCCCAGTGACACATGGCCACTATGGCGCCACCAATCTTGCCCCACCAGAGTCCCACTGACACATGGCCACTACGGCGCCACCAATCTTCCCCCACCAGAGTCCCAATGACACAGGGCCACTACGGCGCCACCAATCTTCCCCCACCAGAGTCCCAATGACACAGGGCCACTGTGGCGCCACCAATCTTGCCCCACCAGAGTCCCACGGACACATGGCCACTATGGCGCCATCAATCTTGCCCAAGCAGAGTCACAGCGACACATGGCCACTATGGTTACACATAAACCTTGCCCCACCAGAGTCCCAGAGAAACATAGCCACTATGGCGCCACCAATCTTGCCCCACCAGAGTCCCAGTGACACATGGCCACTATGGTTACACATAAACCTTGCCCCACCAGAGTCCCACTGTCACAGGGCCACTATGGCGACATC
>JAWDGP010006108.1:382500-387500 GCA_033675545.1 Elysia crispata
CATAACATGAACTAAAGCGTTGTTGAACACAAAAACCAGTATCAATTTCATGTCTTACGCTGCCTGTTATATTTATATCAACGTAAACCTTGGTCTCTTCACAGGCTCAGGAAAA
This sequence comes from Elysia crispata, assembly GCA_033675545.1. Taxonomy (NCBI): domain Eukaryota; kingdom Metazoa; phylum Mollusca; class Gastropoda; family Plakobranchidae; genus Elysia; species Elysia crispata. The sequence goes on from JAWDGP010006108.1 coordinate 382,616, forward strand.
TAAACAATAATCATAGTGGAGCGCGACCGTTGTGGAGACAGCAGTACCAGTTATGGATATTGCGTCTCGTTTTGAGCTGTAGCAAGCCATTAAGTGAGTCTGCAGCCCTTGACTGACATCAGCTGAACCGTCATTGAGCTAGATCGCAGGTCTAGAATGAGGGAACCATACCGGCTGATTCTCATCGACTCGTTATTATGAGAAGTCATTACCTATTAGATTAAAAGTTGAAATTGTATGGAAAACGTTGGAATTGACGCAAACATTTATAAGAGGAATTTTACTTCGAAGTTGAACAAAGAACTGTGGAAAATATTCAATCAATAAAACCATTCCAATCCTCTTATCCCAGCTACACTCAAAAAAATTAGGTGTTATTGATAAGACCAGCTCAGAAGTTTTCAAGCTGAGTAATACAATGTGCCGGGAAACTGGATCAGAATGAGGTAAAATAACGAAGCAGAGTCTCCTATTGCTTTTTGATTTTGTTTTTTGTTTTCTATTCTTGCTGTATATCCAAAATTAGTACAATCGATTTTGAATTTTTTTTTTTAAATTTTCACAGTCAACGTATTTTTATAGGACACCTTGTCTGTTTTTCGTTGTTTTTTTTTAATTCAAATTTTTTTCGTGATTTAAAAAAAATGACTTGATGTGGTAGGAGAACAGTCCGAGAAAGCCTTGCTGTGGGCCGACTTCATCCACCAAACAATCGACCACTAGGGAGATTTGCATGGTCAGGAGTTACCTGCCCCTGACCGCCTGCCCCCAGCGCTGTCTGCGCCGTGACCTTACTGCGGTGAAGGACGGTGGACACTTCAGTACAGGACATTTCCCAGCCTGCTCTGCTTGTGTTACGCTCGCTCTGCTCGTGGTGGCACTAACTGGCCGGGCTGGACCAAACACGACCGGTTCAGAGGGTTGGCGTCGGCCCCACGTCAAGCTGGGCTGGTCTGGATGCTTCTTGTCGGCAGAGACTCCAGTGAACACACTGTTGGCCGCCTCCTCCTGAGCCAAGTACCGCTCACAGCTTTTGGTTGAATGGGGAACGTTTGAGGATTATTATATAGACCTTTATTTTGTCAACAACATCAACTAACGATCCACAAATATTGCTTTCCTTTAAAATGGGAGAAATGAGAGAGAGAGAGAGAGAGAGAGAGAGAGAGAGAGAGAGAGAGAGAGAGAGAGAGATACAGAGAGAGACATACACACAGACAGAGACATAGAGACAGAAAGAGAAAAAGGGGGCGGGGATAAGACAGACAGACAAACAAAGAGACAATACTCACCGACAAGTTTGCTGGTTTAACTTCTGTCCAGTGAAGCAGTTCTGGGTGTCCATGCAAGCGCAGCGACAGTTTTCCGGGTCCCACGATTTGGCGCCGAAACACCTAAAAGTCTTAGCGCATGCACAGGTGCACTGCTCAGGCAGAAAGATCTTGTGAGGTCCGCATTTCTTTTGTGACAGGTTACACTGCAGGCGGCAGGATAAGTGACGCTCCACCACAACTTTCCGGAAGCCAGAGAAAATGAGATGGTCGGATCGGAGGAATGGTACCGAACTTTCAACAACCTGTAGGATGATACACGAGATGTTTGAAGAATGTTACACGAGCTGATTGAAGGTTGATACACGAGATGTTTGGAGAATGATACACGATTTGATTGAAGGTTGATACACGAGATGATTGTAGTTTGATGCACATGATGATTCGGATATGATACACGAGATGATTGTACTTTGATGCACATGCTGATTAGGATGTGATACGCGATATGTTTGTAGTTTGATGTACATGATGATTAGGATATGATACACAAGACGTTGGTAGTTTGATGCACATGATGTTTAGGACATGATACACGAGATGTTTGTAGTTTGATGCACATGATGATTGGGATATGATACACGAGATGTTTGTAGTTTGATGCACGTGATGATTGATACGTGATACAAGAGATGATTGTAGTTTGATGCACATGATGATTGGGATATGAAACAAGAGATGATAACAGTTTGATGCACATGATGTTTAGGATATGATACACGAGATGATTGTAGTTTGATGCACGTGATGATTGGGATAATATATAAGAGATGATAACAGTTTGATGCACATGATGTTTAGGATATGATACAAGAGATGATTGTAGTTTGTGCACGTGATGATTGGGATATGATACACGAGATGTTTGTAGTTTGATGCACATGATAATTGGGATATGATACACGAGATGTTTGTAGTTTGATGCACATGATGATTGGGATATGATACACGAGATGTTTGTAGTTTGATGCACATGATGATTGGGATATGATACACGAGATGATTGTAGTTTGATGCACGTGATGATTAGGATATGATACACGAGATGTTTGTAGTTTGATGCACATGCTGATTAGGATGTGATACGCGAGATGTTTGTAGTTTGATGTACACGATGATTAGGATATGATACACAAGACGTTTGTAGTTTGATGCACATGATGTTTAGGACATGATACACGAGATGTTTGTAGTTTGATGCACATGATGATTGGGATATGATACACGAGATGTTTGTAGTTTGATGCACGTGATGATTGATACGTGATACAAGAGATGATTGTAGTTTGATGCACGTGATGATTGGGATATGATACAAGAGATGATAACAGTTTGATGCACATGATGTTTAGGATATGATACACGAGATGATTGTAGTTTGATGCACATGGTGATTGGGATATGATACACGAGATGATTGTAGTTTGATGCACATGATGATTGGGATATGATACACGAGATGTTTGTAGTTTGATGCACATGATGATTGGGATATGATACACGAGATGTTTGTAGTTTGATGCACATGATGATTGGGATATGATACACGAGATGTTTGTAGTTTGATGCACATGATGATTGGGATATGATACACGAGATGTTTGTAGTTTGATGCACATGGTGATTAGGATGTGATACACGAGATGATTGTAGTTTGATGCACGTGATGATTAGGATGTGATACGCGAGATGATTGTAGTTTGATGCACGTGATGATTGGGATATGATACACGAGATGATTGTAGTTTGATGCACATGATGATTGGGATATGATACACGAGATGATTGTAGTTTTATGCACATGATGATTAGGATGTGATACACGAGATTATTGTAGTTTGATGCACGTGATGATTAGGATGTGATACACGAGATGATTGTATTTTGATGCACATGGTGATTGGTATATGATACACGAGATGATTGTAGTTTGATGCACGTGATGATTAGGATGTGATACACGAGATGATTGTAGTTTGATGCACATGATGATTGGGATATGATACACGAGATGATTGTAGTTTGATGCACATGATGATTGGGATATGATACACGAGATGTTTGTAGTTTGATGCACATGATGATTGGGATATGATACACGAGATGATTGTAGTTTGATGCACGTTATGATTAGGATATGATACACGAGATGTTTGTAGTTTGATGCACATGTTGATTAGGATGTGATACGCGAGATGTTTGTAGTTTGATGTACATGATGATTAGGATATGATACACAAGACGTTTGTAGTTTGATGCACATGATGTTTAGGACATGATACACGAGATGTTTGTAGTTTGATGCGCATGATGATTGGGATATGATACACGAGATGATTGTAGTTTGATGCACGTGATGATTAGGATATGATACACGAGATGATTGTAGTTTGATGCACATGATGATTAGGATGTGATACACGAGATGATTGTAGTTTGATGCACATGATGATTGGGATATGATACACGAGATGATTGTAGTTTGATGCACATGATGATTGGGATATGATACACGAGATGATTGTAGTTTGATGCACGTGATGATTAGGATGTGATACACGAGATGATGTATGATGCACATAGGATTATGATACACGGAGATAGTTTGATGTACATGATGATTAGGATATGATGCACATGATGATTGGAATGTAGTTTGATTAGGATGTGATACACGAGATGATTGTAGTTTGATGCACATGATGATTGGGATATGATACACGAGATGATTGTAGTTTGATGCATATGATGATTGGAATATGATACACGAGTTGATTGTAGTTTGATGCACATGATGATTGGGATATGATACAGGAGATGATTGTAGTTTGATGCACATGATGATTGGGATATGATACACGAGATGTTTGTAGTTTGATGCACATGATGATTGGGATATGATACACGAGATGTTTGTAGTTTGATGCACATGATGATTGGGATATGATACACGAGATGATTGTAGTTTGATGCACATGATGATTGGGATATGATACACGAGATGATTGTAGTTTGATGCACATGATGATTAGGATATGATACACGAGATGATTGTAGTTTGATGCACATGATGATTAGGATATGATACACGAGATGATTGTAGTTTGATGCACGTGATGATTAGGATGTGATACACGAGATGTTTGTAGTTTGATGTACATGATGATTAGGATATGATACACAAGACGTTTGTAGTTTGATGCACATGATGTTTAGGACATGATACACGAGATGTTTGTAGTTTGATGCGCATGATGATTGGGATATGATACACGAGATGGTTGTAGTTTGATGCACGTGATGATTGATACGTGATACAAGAGATGATTGTAGTTTGATGCACGTGATGATTGGGATATGATACAAGAGATGATAACAGTTTGATGCACATGATGTTTTGGACATGATACACGAGATGTTTGTAGTTTGATGCACATGATGATTGGGATATGATACACGAGATGTTTGTAGTTTGATGCACATGATGATTGGGATATGATACACGAGATGATTGTAATTTGATGCACGTGATGATTAGGATATGATACACGAGA
>JAWDGP010006108.1:390000-405000 GCA_033675545.1 Elysia crispata
CATGCCGCGAGGCGCAGCATCCGCCACAGCGCATCACTCTGGTGCACCTGGGGAAGAACACCTCGCCATGGATGGCCTCAGGCAGGTCAAACTCCACGGTCATCTCTCTGGGGGAGCAGACGTCAGCCTCTGCCATGTAACCACCTGAGCAAGGAACAAGTGACGGCGTGTAGGTTTTTCTACCGCGGGAAATACCACTACCACAGCAACCTCAAACAGCGTTATCATCAACGTTATCATCATTCTGGTCATTATCACTTGATAATTATAATCATCATCATCATCATTATCATCATCATCATCATCATCATCATCGTCATCATCACCATTAACTGTCACAACCCGGAGGTACGTTTATTCACAGAGATGTTATATATATTTGTGAAACGTTCAATCTAACCGAAAGAAGTAAACTCAACAAAATGTTTAAGTAATAGAATAGAACTTATCAGAGTTTTATTAACTATGTAAGGATATTAAAGAAGAGATGTGAGATAAATCATAAATGGTTGATTAAATAAAGGCAATTGCATCAAAATAAAAAAGCGTGCGTTTAAGTTCTTTATCTCATAGGAGATAATTCATTTCAAACAATAACACTCCATATAAGGGCAAATTTACAAGGAATATAATGATGCCTTAAAGACAGAAATAGTCGATCAAGTTATACAAATGCAAATGTAATGCTTTAAATCAGAGTAAAAACCTAAAGTGATGCAGACGACACTGCTCACGTTCAATGTATAACAATAAGGTCCCTGTATATTGTTTGTTGCTAGTTGCACTCCTCTCCAACTACACTGTTAGGTTGTCGGTCAGGTGTCCAGCCCCATTAGGGTGACTGACCCTCTAAGATGAAATGAAGTCTATGTGTACACCAATAACGATGCTAGTAACCCCACACACTAGTGACGGTGAGGTAGCTTTGTTGACAAACAAATCGTGGATGTTGACAGTACTCAGTTGACGGTCGGTTAACGGTCGACGACTGACGGCAATGAAGACGACAACGGAGACGGCAGTCTGCTCAGCTGAAATTAAACAATCGAAAGGTGTGCGTTGCGTTTACTAAACAACCCTGTGTTTGGACACTTATACTCACCTTTGCATCAGCTGTAGCATCAAGTCTATGTTCTAAATTAGATTAAAGTCATGAGCTAGTCTTTGCTTGGTTCTCAAGGGAACGTTTGCTTTCAATACTTACCTCCTGCTTACGATGTATCGTTATGGTTACTTTTGTTTTTGTGCGTTTTCTTTATCCTTTAAAGCTATGGTTTTCAATTATGAATAGAGATACTTTTAGGCTTCAAACATTATGTTTCCTTTAGTCAAGTTATTTCAATTAATTTTATATACATACTCACCTCAGACAGAGAAGATAGGCTGTAGGTCGAGGATAAGATGATGATGCTGGTGCAATGACCAAATCAGGACTACGTGCCCTATAATAATCTTGAACTTCTTTGCTTGTTCAAGTAATAGGCAAAATCTTGCCTTAAAAATATATTTAAAGTTTGAGACGACGTCTTGTCTTCAATTACAACTTCAAAACTTAGGCAAACGTTTGTCTTTAAGCATAACGACTAGGAGTTCTTGCTGGAATCTAGCCGGAGCCCTCTGTCTTGCTTCGTGTAGGGAGTCTTCGTAAGGGTCTGATTTGGACTCACACTGGCTCCAATATTTAAAGAGATCGAAAACCACACGTAGGTGGTCTAGGGAACGGCAAATACAGCTCACTAACGTTTACTAAATAATATTTACACCCACGCAGTACGCCTGTTCTGTGTGACATTAACGTCGTCGTTGTCATTATCATCATTTTATATCATAATCATCATTCTCATCGTTTTGTTGGAGAGTCTCATTTAAGATTTAAAAAAAAAAGTTTCGAAGTGAAAAGCTTTGCCTGTAAACGTTTCGTTTATGAGTTGCATTATTGTGATAGGTGAGCTTGACTACAGGTTTTTCAGTTGTGAAATGTAACCCGTGGAATGGTTGCCTTGGATAGACGGTGGCAGGATAAAGATCTTTCGTCCAAAAATCTAACCGCAATTTAAAAAAAAAAGCTTTGCGTCGGTAGTGATCTATTTGATATTTTTGTTGTTTTTTTTTTACAGATTTGGCATAACATAAAAGGGTTAAAGCACTTTGTGTTTTAGAAGGTCGAGTTTTTATAAATTGTCCTCTACTGAGACAAAGATTATTTCACTTACGATATTCGGACATTTAAGGGTTAACCAAGCTTAAATTTCGGACATTTGAGAGTTAAGCAGAGTTAAATTTCGTACATTTGAGAGGTCGCAAGAGTAAATAATGGGATAGCTGAGGGTTAACCATAGTTAAAACTTGGACATTTAAGGGTTAACCAGACTTTGAATTCGAATGGATGGTTTGCATGGCTCAACACTTTGAACCAAGAGCAGACTATGAGGACCCACGTGACCCACACTCATACGATGTTTGCTTCTCATGGGGGAAAAATAGTAATTGCATATATTCTATACCACTAGTTCTACTGACATTAACTTTTGTTTCACCAATCTTCTAAGCAAAATGGGCCAAAATAAATGGGCAAAAACTGTAAAGAATAATGTATCGAGGACAGCGTAAAACTCCCCACATAATCTGACTGGTTCAAACCATCGAGGTAGATAAGCCATCCGTCCTGAGATCATCAAGTGTTTAAAACCTACACGGGCGTCATGTTATGTTTCACCTCTAGATTGATCGGTTTACTACCGTGAAAAGAAAATGGCGTTTGTCGTTAGAAATCAATATATTCTTTTTTTTTTTTTTTAAATCTTTGCATTTTTTCTGTTTCGTTAGGTATGATAAAAATTGCGGCCTACACGACAGAACACATCCTCAAGCCATCGCGTGGGGTATACGAAGCAATTAAATCTGCTCTTAGCCGCAGCCATCAGTGAGGCAACCAATCCCTTATTGTTATTATTATGAATCATCGTTACAATCAGTATTGTAAATATGACTCTATTTTTACTACTTTACCCTAGTTTCCATCGCTACTTTCCCTTTATCATTACTCCTGCGAGTCGTCGCCGCTCACCCTCATTATCTTTCTTTATCATAATAAATGTTTATCATCCTCATCACTTGCACCCGGGCCATGTTCAATGCAATTACCGCCTCTCTCCCGTCCACACCTATCTCTTCCTTCATTAAGTCTTATTCTTGTCACTATCATCATCATCATCATCATCATCATCATCATCATCATCATCATCATCATCATCATCATCAACATTAGCAATTCTTTGATTTCAAAAACATGGTACTAAATGAGATTAGATTCCTCGTTACTAGCTGGAAATCGTAATGAAAATATCACGTAAAAGCCTACCTTGTGCAGAGATCCTATACTTTGTCAGGCTTGGATACTTGCTGTAAACTGGTAGACAGAAATAAGAATGGCTGTTGATTTAACGTTACACCAATACTCATAAGAAGATTCGTTTATGACATTAATTTTGAGATTCGTAATGATGACCAGGCTATCAAAAAATAAGGCTCCCACCCTTTTCTCTTGTCCCTACCTTTAGCAATTTAGGAGAGATATAAATCGGTGTCAAAAAACCGACAATAATTATTTTGGCTTTTTATCAACAATCTCATTCTGACCCCTGCAATAGTGTTCTGAAGAGGTGTCAAGATTGGGATCAAAATGAGACAGACACAATACAGTTTCACAATAGTCACACACATGGTAAGAAATCCCACCCGGACTGTGACTCCTCGTCATGGGCAGCCAGCGGGTGTTTATTCCAATGCGACTATTTCAACACAATGAGAGAAAACTCAGTGAAAAAGAGGAATCAAGTAAGGTTTACAACTTACACAAGAGTGTGACAAAATCTTTACAAATTTTACTGCTCGGCACAAATGAACCTCGAGCTATGTTTTTTTTGTTTTGTTTTGTTTTGTTAATAATTAAGCTACTTGAAGGTACTGTTCAAAACAAAAGCAAGGAAATGCAGTTTGTTTCTCAGTAACGACTTACAACAATCATCATTCTAGCATCATGGTGGCAAGTGTGCGATAGGCCGAACATATTCATCAAATTTCAGATTCAATAAATCCAAAACTTTAACAAAGAGCATCACGCTCCAGCCCCGGGGTTGCGACAGACAGCTTACACTTCCAAGTGGATTATTTCTATAAGCAGTACGTTTCTCCTCCTATGAAACAATGTAAACGGACTTCATATAAATTACATAATATTGTAACCAGTTTATAGCTGTTTTAAAGGAATTTCGATTGTTCAATTTTGATTACCTATCTCCTATTGTTTCAGTTTCGCAGATCGTGACTACTGTTCATTGTAGATTTTTGCCAAGCTCTATATCGAGGCAAGCAAAAGCTCTGCACAATAACTGATTGAAAGAAGATTTTCGGAGCTGCCGTCATCAAGTTGACCCAATTCTTTCATCATGTTAGAAAGGAATCCTTAACGGCATAGAGGATGACATGAATATCAACGGAAAAAATGCTCATTTCAAAATCATTTTAATAACCAGGTGAAGAGTAGCCATACTCACATCAAACTGACACACTAAAGGAAATTAACTTGCAGACTCAAGTATAGCCACCAGTTATCGCACTGCGACAACAATTTTCTTTAGTGTATAAATTTACAAAATTTTAAAGTTGAGTTTTATGTTAGATTGTTAGCAACGACAGTTTTCAACAGTTCTTTTCGAAATTTTGATCGATTCATTCATTAAAAAAGAAAGATTGCACCTTAGATCCGCAGTTTGTTTTTAATGTGTGAAGATTTTGTTATTTCATTGAAACTTGTTCGCCAAAGAATCTTAAATCTATGGGTCTAGTCTTCTACTCTCCCATTCATCACCTTAGTAAAACGCGGTGTTCAAACCAAATTATTGCGGTGTAGTTTTTTTCTCCCTGTCCCGGCCTTGAGCAATCATGGCTCTAGCATAATGGTGACCAATTTGCTATAGACCAAACATTCTCATGAAATCTCAGATTATACTGTTGAATGTTCTAACCATATTAAAGCTGTACTAAAGGAATTTAGCTTCTTCATATTTTAGTATCTATCTATATAAACATCAAACTGACATATTTTAAATAAATCAAAACGCTACAGCTCGCGAGATTAACTTGCAGACCCAAATTTATCCACCACTTACTGCTCCAAGTCAATAATTTTTTTTTCAGAATAAGTTCACAAAATTTTCATCGTTGAGTTTTATGTTGGATTCTCAACAACAACCACCACAGATTTTAACAGTTCTTTCCAAAATTTTCTCTGATTCACACTTTAAAACGATTATTCTTTAATTCCATGGAGCTCAGATCCACATTAGTATTAAACTCAAACAGTTCTCTACCACCATCAGCATGAAGCTTGGAGAAATCTAAAATTGCATCAGGTAAGAGTTTCATTCTCAAAATATCAAGCAAAACTTCGATAGCCTCTCCTTTTTAATGTCCCCAACCTTAAACCCAACTTATAATAATTATGTGCGCGTGAGACTATAATATTTATAACAAGTGTTTGAAGATAAACTGCGAAGAAACAAACGTCAGACAAACAACACAGGCGATGCGATCTTAAAATATTAATTCACGGGGCGGGTCAGAGCTGTTTACCCTGTCATTTACGCATTTAGGGTAGAAATTTAGAGAATCATTTCTTAACAAAAACTGCTGATAACTGAGTACCGAATATTTTTGTTCTTAAATTTTGTGTCCTCCCTACATGCGTCAGGTTCAGGTACTTCCGTCACAAACTGTTTCTAGCAAGGCTTAGTGCGACCTAACTCTTGTAACCGTGGGAAGATTGAGAGCCCCAACTGTTGCGTTTGGTGGGAGTAACTGTGTTTTTTTTTTGTTTTTTGTTTGCTAACAAAAATGTTATGCACTGCAACTCTCTTCTCCTGAGAAGTGCCAACACAATGACCAAGTTGTTCTTTCCCTGTCCTGTTAACACCAAGCAAGACGAATAATTGTGAATACATGAAGGTCTAGGAAACATGTTGCGGTTCAGCCGTGTGGGAGCAAGGTGTGGTGACAAGTGCTGCTGAAGAGCTCAAGAGGTCGCTTCCTAGAGGATCAACAAACAGTGGAATACACGGCCTGGATATAGCCACGAGCTAAGTGCTCTACAGTCTACACTGATCAAGAATCTAATGCTTTACTTCGTTAGAGCAAAACGGACGAAGCTCTAGATTTCTTTGGTCTTCTTTTGTTTTGTTTTGATTTCTTGTTTGTTTGTTTGCTTTGTTTTGTTTATTATTTCACAGGACTTTATTATTTCCTCCGGAAATCCATAAACTTGTGGTCTGGAGACTGGCAATAGATCGGATACAAAGATCGTCCTTGCGTTCAATAATATCTTTGCTTCCAATGTTGATAATTTTATAGCATTACTTTTTTTATAAGTTGTTTCTTTGACAACATCATTCCGTAGATTAGATAGAATAAACACAAGAAGAAACTAATTCAAGATGTTTCGTCCAAATCATATTTCTCTTACATGGAAATGCGGAAAAGAAAAAAAAGTCGTCGAAGATAGAGGGTTAAAGAGTGGAAGACACCGAAGAAAAAAAAGAGAAGTTTTTGACGAAGAGTAAAAAACCTAAGAGAAAAAGAGGAAAAGGATGAATTGAAAGAGGGGGCAAACAGGGAGGAAGTAATGCAAACGGAGAAAGATGAGGATTCGGAGGAAGACGGAGAAAGGAAAGATTTAAAGAAGGAGAAGAAGAATATGAACAAGATGTAGATAGATGAGAAAATGGAGGAGATGAAAACGAGGAGGAGGAACAGAAGAAAACGCATGATGGAGTGAGGAAAGTATTTCGTTCAATTTTAAAAATCTGAGCCTGGACAAATAGATCTCTACATATCTAGATCTAATTTATCAGGACTGGAACCCGTGGCCTTAAGCTCTGAAGTCGAGGCACATGGATTGGATTTCGTAGATGAGGCACTGATAAGTTGAATGCCAGATGTGGCATGGTTTTCACTGAGAGCAAGATCAGTGCTAGTCTTAGACCCACCATACACACAGAGGGGGTGCTAGGCGTTGCACAAGATATATGTGCAAGGCATTCTGCGCTGTTTTTACATATCACACACACCCTCTACACCCAGGTTTTTCATGCGGTTTTCCCACACACGCAGTGGCTCAGCGCTGGACTCGTGAGATCTGACGTCTGCGCCTCGCGCTACCACGGTGTGTATAGTGGCTTTTAGAGAGACCCTAGGCACTTTCATCTCGATCTAAATCTATAATTTCTGCTTTGGAAAAATGAGACAGAAAGTTTAGTGCGTTGGATGCATAAAAAGTGGGAAAAACCCAATATCAACAATTATTATGCGAGTTTTTACTAGTGCTTGACAAAACTCACAATATTGCTGCAAGTCAGTGAGAGCTGAATACACTACAATCTGATGACATCAATGGGGCTTTTCGTAATAGACGCCTCTTGTCATTAATGTCAAGCCATTCAATTATCGTTATTAGCGACTTCAGCAAAAACATTCTGCGCAAATTATTACAGCAAATAGAATGAGGTTGGCTAGCAGTTTTTACATTTTTTGCTTTCGGTGATTGGCCAATAATCTCAGTTTTTGGTGTTTGTCACGTATAGTGGTCTAAAAAATTAAATAAATGCACATAACTGCTTATCAAAAGTGCAAAAAAATCGGGTTGGATTTTACATGCTGTTAATCCCAGACCGTCAACACGTCTTTGAACGCCCGGTTAGAACCAGTTTCTCTCCATCTCTCTTTTTTAGGTTGAAAACTTGCATGGTAACTCTATAACATTCGATCTTATACATCTAGGTATTATTGTATTCCTATTATAACGTTTGATCTATTTTTTGATTATATATTTTTTAAGGGTGGGGTATTCATGAAATGGTAATTTTTAAAATCATTAGCTCCAATTTATACTAAGCGGTATTTAATTTTCGACTTATATTTTTTTACAAATCAGTGGCATCTTGTTCATACGGTTGAACATTCACAGTTCAAACATGCTTTTTTAGTCCAGTAAAAGATGTTTGTGTGATTGTTTGCTATAAACCATTCACAACAAATTGACCCCAGGCCGTTCCTGCATGACGAATGAGTCCAAACTCGGGCAGGGCGGTAAGTCATAAGTGAGACTCTATACACACTCCCCGGCCGGGAAAAAAGTCTGTGCGTAGAGTCGATGAAGTGGCTCTGTGCTGATCTAAAGTTTATTCGTGTGGGTGAAGTGAACCTCGTGTTGATCTTAAGTTTATTCAGTTTTACAAGACTGAATCGTGTAGGTGAAGTGACCCTTGTGTTGATCTTAAGTTTATTCAGGTTTACAAGACTGACTCGTGTGGGTGAAGTAACCATTGTGTTGATCTAAAGTTTATTCAGATTTACAAGTTTGACTATTGTGGGTGAAGTGATCATGTGTTGTTTTATCTTTTATTCCAGATTTTGATGTGGAAGAAGTGGCTCTGTGTGGACCTAAAATTTATCTAAGTTAACAAGATAGACTGATGCGGATCACCAAAAGAGATGATCCTAGTGCTTCTGTTATTTATTGTAATAGGTATGTATCCTAATCTTGAAAGTAATTGCGCTAAGGTTAAAAAAAAAAGACTAACTCCGTCATAACAAAATTGCCCCCATTTAGGCTCCGCGGTTCCCATCAGTGTGAGTATAAAATGATTCAATTACTATCTTTGCAAAAAAAAATTTTTTTTTTTTGAAATTACCTAAAAATATATCATTCAATGTATGTTTGCGCGTATCTTAAAATAATAATTTTGTAAATTCCCAGTTTTTTTCAGATCTTCCACAATCTTTCATGAGCTGCACTCAGAAATGTTAGTAGAAATTATCAGACCAGAACAATTGATGTGTAACTTAACGTAAACCTAATACAGGACCGACAATTCACTAAGAATAATGAACAGAGCAGCAACAGTTTACTTCACTGGATAGAAATTAATCTATGTTGACAGCGAAATGTAAGAAAAAAAAGTAAAAATTTGCTTGCTACTTTGTTGGACCTTGCCCTGTTACAATGGAACAGAAACTGTTCGAAGCTATCATCTGAGCAGGTGACCGTGTAGCAGCCAGATGGGGCCAATGAGAAGTCTGCGCATTACACTGGCATCTTTGCAACTTAAAACTTTTTGCTAATTTTTAGATTGTCTTTTAATTTTGGAAGAATATTACACTATTTTTTACTGGTTCAATATCCCAGCAGGCTTTCAAGATGGTTTTGGCACATTAAATTTTGCTTTTTGTTTGTGTAAGTCACGGGTTAAAAGTACGTATAGAGTTGTATCCCTTGACAAGGCTGACATTGCAAGCCGTTCTGCTCATTCATTACATTGGTAACGACAGTTGTATTGGGGGTGGCTCTCTTTTGTATAAAATGTAGGGCCATAAGCGTTTTTTTTTTATTTTAAGTTTCGTTTCGAAAACCTTCTCTTTAAATTATTTAAGTTTTCAAATAGTTTTAACAAGGAGTTTAGATTTTTGGAAAGAGATGAGTATGACCTCCAACCTTGCTTTTGCTAAAGAAAAATAGATAGTGGTGTGTTACTAAACTTCTTTCATTCTTTTTCTTTTTAGGATGAATGTTTCATTGAAATGATGACGGATTATGTGTTGTACTGGAAGAGGTGATAAGTTTGTAGGGAATCTCTGTTGAAAGTCTTTGTTCTCCACATCATGAACACAAATTATTAATTATTTTTTGAACATTTTTGTTGAGGGAATGCAATTTATATTATGGATCTCTTTTTAATAAATAAGTTACATATACCTGATTTTATCAATGGGATCACTATCAGTAGTAAATTGCTTAACTATAAGTTTGTGCAAGGAGCTGTCCCTTTGAGGCATTTGCTTTTGTTCCTTGTACCCTAGTATGGTAAAAACCGTTTCTGAATAAAAATTGAAACAAGCCTCGACAGGCCTACAAGAGGTGAGGTTATGAGGCCTCCACCATTGATCTTGTGTCTGCCCCAAGCTAGGAAGCTTCATGTCTCAGCCCAAACTTACTATCGTGCTCCGTGACAGGACGCCCATTGACCCTCAACAGAGTCATGAACTCTTCCATTGTCGTGACGTTCATCAGGCGCTCAAGGGCGCTTAACTCTGGTGCTCTCTCATACTGAAGCTGTCTTTCCAGGTTTCGGTTCCGCATTTGACCAGTCACCTGGGAAAAAATATAATGCAAACCTTCATAATGAAATGCAACTTTGAAATTGTCTTGAAACAGATTCTTTCAAACTATAAATTTTCATAGGATTATAGAAATAAGAAACGATTAGCTCTTTTCCTTCAGTTGTGTGTGATCTGAAACAGCTAATAAAAAGCTAAAGAGATTCCAACAAAATAATTCAAAAGTTCTAAAACGTGATGGTCAGCGTCCGGGAGGACTACTTCCTCTATCCGGCGCGACCCGTCAAGCAGCAGTCGACTGTAGGACTTACTGCCTATCGGAGGGTAAAACTCAGGGAAATTGATCAAGAAGAAATTTGAAAATGACGAGTGCATCATCTCGTGACGTCTCTTCTCGTTACCGCAAAGTCTCTGCATGATGCGTCCCGAGACAATTGACTTCAGAAAGTAAATGTGTGCCCAACACTCGAAACGGCATGAAAAAGAAGGAGACTTTCTCCTTTGTGATTGGAGACGAATATTGAATTCATCTTTATGACCCACAAAGTAAAGTGCAGTCAATGAGATATAAGTATAAAAGCTCTCCTAGTCCAAGGCAGTTCAAAGTAATTGCCTGTGTTAGAAAGTCCTGTAACCATTTTCTAATAGGGAAGCTCACATGTAATTTCTAAATCAAGGACAAATGATAAACTTTGAAACTTAATACTACAGTATGAACATGCTCGGCCAGACGCCAGTCGCCAAGCTCGAGATGCCTTAGAGCAATTGAAACTTCTAACCCTGATGGACGTTGCGAACTGTCCGGATCTGGCGCCATCTGACTATTTCTTGTTTCTCCAGCTTCAAGCTATCTGACAGGAACTCCTTATGGTAGTGATGGAGAGACAGTGATTGTTGTTCAAAGGAGGTGACGGGACAAGTCACAGGAATTCTTCCCCAGCGGCGTGTGCTTACTGGTCCTACATTATTTTATTATAATGCTTATGTTATGAAGCAACGTTAAAGACTTGTAGCTGATATTCCAAGCTTTTTTATAGAGTATAATTTATGTGTGTATTACGCTGAATGCTAAATTTCTACTCATATTTGTGCCTCCCATCATACTTGTATCAGTATCATATCATTCTGACTCCATACTTTCTTTTCTTTCTTCCTCCAACTTGATGATTGCCATATGTAGTGGTTATAGTTGACAAACGGGGCTTAATTTGACCTAGTTATGTCTTTTCTGACATAACGTCATAGGCGTAACGTTTGCCCATCCTTCCGACGTGGTGCAATAGGCATCCATGATGCTAAAGACCAGAAATAAAATTTTGTTTAAAAATTATTAATAATAGTAATAATAGTAATGATAGTAATAATAATAATAATAATAATAATAATAATAATAATAATAATAATAATAATAATAATAATAATAATAATAATAATAATAATAATAATAATAATAATAATAATAATAAAAAGGACGATGACAATGATGGTGACTAATTGGAAGCTAAGAATGTGAACTGAAATATTGCACGGACCTCACAATTAGAAATTATCATTGGTATTTTAATTTGTCTTTATTCTTTGTTTTCTGAATCGTTGGTTTATAGAACACATTTTTCGTGTTTAGATCAGTAACATTAAAAAACAAATTACTGTTGGCCTGTCATGCCCGTATGATAGGCCTACATGACTAAATGTGTTCCGCTCGGGAAAAAACAAGTTACAGTTGAACAGTTGTGTTCGTATAATATATAATTGATAAACATCACCATCACGGGAGAGGCTTTTCGTAAAAGAAGCGTGGCCAGTTCAAATCTGTGAGATTGAATCGGTATCCTCCCCAGATCTACACAACCAGAGCTTATCTGTAACCCTTGACTATGTAAATAATGCTAAACCAGCCCAAACCTGTGATGTTCAACCAAAACTCTCCCTAGATCTACACAACCAGCGCTCATCTGCAACCCCTGAGTAAGTGAACAATGCTAAACCAGTCCAAACCTGTGAGATCTTTTATCCAAAACCCTCGCTCTACACAACCAGCGCTCATCTGTAACCCCTGAGTAAGTGAACAATGCTAAACCAGTCCAAACCTATGAGATCTGTTATCCAAAACTCTCCCTAGATCTACACAACCAGCGCTCATCTGCAATTCTTAACAGTGCGCCTTTATTTCCGGGTTAGAGAAAATTTACAAATCAGAATACATATTAATCCAATACTTTTTTAACCTATATTAATACGAGGTGAAGTCAAGAAGTCTTGCAGGTTTAGATTTGTCATTGAAAGTAATTAGCCAATTTTTTTTTTGCTTCTGAGTCATGAAAAATAATGTTTTAATGGCAGTAAAGTTTTAGCAAGAAGAGTTTTTTGTTTAAATTAGTGCTAGATTATTGCTCACAAGACTGCTTTGTTCTTGCTTTCCGTAAGGGAGATATGAGGTAAAGTCGAGAAGCAATGCAAGTTTAGAAAATAAACTATGAATTCTATGTTTGTTAGAAATGACTGTGCTGCTAAATCAAATTATATATCCTCAATTTTCTTTACGTAACTCCCTTGTTCTTCAAGTGCCAGGTCTTTGCCAGGTCTAGAAATCAGGTAAACAAGTGTAAAGGTTAAGCCATGAAAATTAAGGTCAAGAAAAGATAAAGACTTATTATGAGTTAATGAAAAGACTTGGCAGCGAAAACCTTGTATTGCTTTGCAAAGAAAAAACTGTATACTGCAGGGGAGGCTTTGACGAAAAGTCATAAAATATCTAAAATTCTAGGGTGAAAATGTTTTTCAAAGGCCATCATTAATGGCATTGGATAATGAAAGAGTGATCATCATTGTTTTTATACTTTTACTACAGACAACAAAAATTGTAAGTATATACACTGAATCAATTAATTTGGAATAAAAGGTTGTTTTGGATGTTTCTTGTTTAATATGAAAAAGTATAACCGGAGCTAGGTCACCTACTAGTCGTAGTGCGTGACTAGCTTCGGGGAGTTCCGCACAGTAAGGGAAGGTGCATCGAAGTTAATCTTGTACGATAGGCTCTCTGTTTCATATTATGACAATTTTAATTTTCTTTAGTTACAACCATTCTGGCGAATTGAAGGCTTTGGTGTGCGCTAAATCTAACCGCACCCCCTCTCCACCCCATACCCCAAAGACAGAGTTTGTCGAGTTTTTATGTTTTGGATTGAAATTATAACTTTCATGTTTATACACCAACAGATATTCTCTCGTGTGAGTATACAGACATTTTAGGACTAGAAATCTGTTCCAGATTCATAGATCAATATAATAATTTGAATCTAGTGCCTTACTAAAGTAAGAATTGTCTAGATATCTAGATATTTATTCCGGTTTAAATTCTGTGATCACAATTTCTGTGTCAATAGAACCATTTGTATACATTTTAAGTTTTAAAGCATTATTACATTGTTATCAGCATGAATCAACATGTGTAACACTAGGCCTAAACTCAGAGTATTATATTCAGAAGGTGTAACTCAGGTAAGAACCTACATTCGTATAATGATGGCGTAAAGGTAAAACCTGAAGGATTTTTTATTTGAATCCATTGTAAAAAGAACTGCTCTTGTTTTCCATGACCAGATGTCTATTGTAGTAAGGCACTTTCAACATTTTTACACGGCAGGTCATCATCTTAAATGAATTGATGCTGACATGAAGTGACCAGGGGACTGAAAATTAACAGTGACAAGACCGCAAACGCAAAAACAAAAATTTAATGGCAATATCACGAGTGCAAACCGGCTAGAGTTCATGTTCTACAAGGTTTAGTCCAATTTTTTTATTCCCTCAACGTGATCACGAATACCAATGATTGAAAGCAGCCTGACTCATATGTTTCCAATACGAGTAAATTCCTGATATATGTTACCTACTTTTAAAAAAAAATCAAGTATGAGTTACAATAATAGTAAGCTACATAGGCTTAGTTACATTGGTTTAATTCTTTCATTTTTTTCTCAAAATAAAACCCTCTGCCACTTGTGGCGGTTTATCCCTTAAGTAACGAAGTTGGCTGTGCTACTAAGAAGGGAAATTATTTACCAATCAATGTATTATAGAGCATAGAGAGTAATTTAGAGCGCTTTTACATATATTTACCACAAAAAAAGACAAAACTCAAAAATTTAAAAAAATCCAATTAACCAGAATTTTTTAATCGATGAAAACAATTTTGCTTTTTAATTGTGGAAGCCCAATTTTGTTTTTAGCTTAGAAAGGATAAAAATGAGATATGATGAGAAAGGAGACTGTAAGCTGCGCCTGTCCGTACATAAGTACTGTGAAGAAGAAAGGAGGAAAAAAATTTTAAAAAGACGATGATAATGATGATGGTAATGATGATGTTGACGATGTTGATGAGGATGATGATGATGATGATTATGAGAAGGAGGAGGAGGAGGAGGAGAAGGAATTGATGGAAATCAATACTATAAAAGTCAAACCACTTTGCCCTGTCATTGGATTTATGTCACTTTAGCTATTCCGTACACGAATAAACCAGCTCCAATCTAGTATGAAGCACACATGTTTACACCGTTAGTGTACAACCAATACAAATTGTGAGATGAAATTTAATTCTATCACTCCTACAGATTATTTGATCTACATCATCGTGAAGGAATTGTTGGAAAACGAAGGGATAAAAATCCAGCTAACTTACCCTTTTATCACATTCATTTCAGTTTTCGTGCATTCTTTCAAGAATTAAACTGTCATAATCTTTTATGAAGCACATCTAATTATTCTTTTACTGAACAGCCATAAAAAAATATGAGATATAATATAATCATGTCAGTCTTCAAA
>JAWDGP010006108.1:412500-437500 GCA_033675545.1 Elysia crispata
ACAGCTATGGAAACATCCAGAACGAGGTCCTATCTAGTCGATTTCAATAATTATATCCACCCAACTATTTGAATGCCTGGACAGTTTTTAGGCAACCTATATTATGTCTGCAAGTCCACTTTATAACTGTTATTGATAAGACATCGTCTTTTCTGAGCTATAGGCGTGGTCAAGGTTGTATGTTTGTTTTCCAAGGTTAGGGGCGGAGAGGCACCACAAGAAGTATCCTTGTTTTGTTAGTTGTAATTGAGTCAATGGAGCTCGAGTTTCAAAAACTTTTTGTTTTGCTTACTTCTCAGCCCTATGTGTCGCATGTCACCCCTTTATAGCTGAATCCCATGTTCTCAAGATCCTATTAGTCTTCGACACCTAGCAGCACTGCTATTGATGTGACATGAGGAACTGTTGGGTACTCTCTTCGGTTTCTCTTGGCTTATGGTTTTATGTCATTGCTAAACATATGCATGAACAAAGTAATAGACTGATCTAACAATTTTAAAGAAAGGGAAGAGGGGGTATCATTTGGGTGTTTGCTAATTTTTTTTTATTGAGAGGGAGTGCGATTTGATAGGATGAGACTCGGCTCAACTTAGTTGTGTGACTGGAACTGCTTGTAAGCTATACAATTATTACGTTTATTGTGAAATTGGCTGCTTTGTGCTCTCCACTTGTGTTGAATTGGAAGAGAATGTTGATTTCTCCTCACAGTATATTCTCTCTTTAATGATTTGGGTAAGAGTGGTTACTAAAGCTTATGATTCTTCCAGATCTAGTCACAATCTGCACTACACATGGTAGACAAATTAAGAATGGTAAGAAGTAAATAATATTGCTTGACTTCAATATTTTTACGGTTTCTTGTTGACAATAAGTGGATCTGGTCCATTTTAGATAGAAAATAGTATAGAACTATGACCTAGATTTCTTTAAAAGCCATTCTCTTAGTGAAACAGTAACGACACATGTCACTGGGACTCTGGTGGGGCAAGATTGGTGTAACCATAGTGGCCATGTGTCAGTGGGACTCTGGTGGGGCAATATTGGTGTCGCCATAGTGGCCATGTGTCAGTGGGACTCTGATGGGGCAAGATTGATGTCGCCATAGTGACCCTGTGTCAGTGGGACTCTGGTGGGGCAAGGTTTATGTGTAACCATAGTGGCCACGTGTCATTAGGACTCTGGTGGGGCAAGATTGATGTCGCCATGGTGGCTATGCTGTTTAAGAGCCCGTCTTAAAAATCTTTAATATCTTCTTTTATTTTCTTCTTCATCCTCGTCATCATTATCAACATCATCATTATAATTATTATCGTTGTAGACAGTTGCTGTCAAGATAAAAAGCCAATGATACCGTAGAGGAGGACGCTTGTAGTCAGAAATATCGAGATTTGAATCACCATCCCTGCTGTTATGTGTCCATGTGTCTTTTCTCAGTCTGTTGGTGCCATGACCTGTTCTGGGATAAAACAGAAAGGTTTGGTCTTCCCTGTTCAGGATGGTATGGATTTCAGCTAATATAAGTGACAGATTTGAGCCTCCGCGTCGTTGGCTGTTGAAGTTGGGTCTCCCCTTTTCACCTCTAACCCACATATATAATTTAAAGGGGGAAAATGCTAGAACTTGACATAATTTTTGCCTGCTTTCCATGTTGACGGTTCCTTTAAGGCGATATGTTTCCTTGACCAACGATTTAGCTCTTTCTTTCGCCGATGGTTTAATATAACTCAACCTCCTCCATTTTTACAAGTGACATCCATTTACAGGTGGTGGGTAAACAGCCAATGCATGCGGTGTGTGCCAACCCTACAGGGCAATGTTTGTAAATCTAACCGTGGCCACCCTTCCCCATTTAATCCCTTTAACCCCATTCCATTTACAAATCCTACACCCAAGGCTTTGATGGGTTAGTATAAGCACCTGACCCTCCCCAAAGACCGCGTTCTCCCTATGGTGCCCATACCGCTTCCCTCAAAAATCATTCATTCACCAGAAATCGTTTAAAGTTTTGGCCTGCACCGTCCATCGTCATCCACCACACCTTTTGCAAGGTGCACATGGTTGGACTGATTGAAATCAGGCCCTATGTCTGAATTTTGCTTTACATTGCCTCCTAGTTTAGGTGTACATCTTCCAATAAATACACCCACTTTCATTTAAAAAAAATATAATTATATATATATATATATATATATATATATATATATATTATCTAGATCTAGATATCTAGATCAAATCTTACTCTGACAATCCGAAATACGTGCTGTTAGAGCAAAACAAACCCTAAATAAGCCTCTAAGTCCAGAAGTGGGTTTGAGTTGTTAAACACTTCCGAATGTGTTTAGTGACAGTTGTAGAAGAAGTTATCAGACGTACATCTATCTCCACAGGAGAAATCAATACTCCAAGACTGACCTTAGTTGTAATCGAGCCAGTCATGCCTAGAGATATGACGTCACTGCCCCGCCTATTGCCGACTTTCACCCCAAAAGCTATGATGTCATATTCAGCAATTCTTAGAGGCTGACTTACCCACACTCATAGCCAGCCAATTACATAGCAGTTTGAACGTTCAAAGTTACCCTTTATGGCTATTAATATAAAGGAATAGAATAGCAATAGGTCCAGAAGTTGCTATGGTGCTTATTTTTCATGCCTAGACCTAGGGTTTGTTTCTATTGCCAGACTTAAATGGTGCCACCATCTCGAGACTAAGGGGTTGTTTCAATTGCAATACTAAAAGACTGTTTCCACTATAGAAAAAAGTAAAGGTCTTTGCTTGTCTATAGTTTTTATTGCTTATCTGAATTGTTTTCGAGGTTTTTAATTTATATAATGGATTTGATTAAGTATAAATTTTATCAAGTATGAACTATATAATTTGTGATAGCCACGAAAGCTACATCATAATTATCTTTTAAGCAATACGCAAGAAGTATTTTGTTCACGTTTTTGATAAGGTCCTCTTCTTTTTAGTTTAGCTAATAATATTTCCTTTTTTACATTGTTCCTTTTAAATATATTTTGGTATCCTTTCTTTCAAATATTTCCTAACTACAAAAATGCCATGAAACCCAACCCGTAAGCCGGATGCAAGATCTTATAACCAATACACTGATGAAGTGCTAGCTGCTGCCATCCAAGCTATTAAGTCAAACGAGATGACCCTGCGGGAGGCCTCGACACAGTTTAGAATTCCTGTCGGAGCACCCAGCCACCGGCTGAACGGAAAATGAGCAGGAGCAGGAGGAGGAGGAGGAGGCAGGTCTGGTGGAGCATCTGCTCACGCTTAAGTGGGTTTTTTTTTTCGATACGGATCTCGCCAAGCATAAATGGTCAAGGAAAACATGCCAGCTGAGGACTGGGTTGTCTCCTTTCTCAAACGCCATGAAACCTGCATTGGGAAAGGATGTGCGAAGACATGAAGCCCACGAGAAATAATATATCTGCAAAGGAAATTAATAGTCTTTTTCGATCGATTGGAGGAAACATTCACAGGCTCTAATGGGACCCCGATTCCCCCTACAAATGTTTTCAATTACGATGAAACAAATTAAACTGATGATCCTGATTCAAAGAAGTGCATCTTCAGACGGGGAGTTGTGATGGCATTCACAAAATCTGCCACTAGCATAATGTTCTGCCAAAGGGCACTAGTCTTGCTGTCGTGCTACGTTATTTACAAATCGGAGTACTTATGGTCAACCTGGATGCTTAACACTCCCCGACCCCCCTAATACCAGTTACAGTTGAAGCAGAGGTGGCTGGTTCAACTCATACTGCTTTGCGGACTGGTTTGAAATTTGTATTCTGCCATATACCTCGACGTCAATGGTTTTTGGGAGATAATCTCAGCAGCCACTTCTGTCACAAGGTCATCAAGTTTGCAGCATGCAACAGGATTTCTTTTGCTTGCTTACCTTCTAATGCCACACACCTTCTACAGTTTCTAGTCCAGATGTGGCATTCTTTGGACCCCTGAAACCACCGTGGAGGAAACTTTTGGATTCATGTAAGGGAATAAAGAGGACCAAGAGAGATAACAACGAAATATTCCCTGAACTGCTTAAAAAGCTCCTTAACGGATCAAAATATATTCTTTTTTTTCATATAAAATTTGGTGTACCCATACTTCTTTTCATGTTTCTTTTGGTGTTCTTTCAGAAATAACTCAATGGGAAGGAAACTTCACTTTGTTTCCTCACCTCTGAGAGCGTTCAGTTTCCCTATTGCCGAGGAAAATTTGTAAAAACCTTCATAATTAGCATGTGAGATCAACAGGAGAAAACCTTCGAGTTGAGGGGGAGTAACTGAAAGTATCAATTGGAGATCACAATCGAACTGAGTCGTCCGTACTGTTTGGTAAATCCCTTTCTTCTTCACATTCCTCACTATGCTTCCTTTACATCTTCTCTCTCTCTCTCTCTCTCTCTCTCTCTCTCTCTCTCTCTCTCTCTCTCTCTCCCTCTTTCTCTGCCTCTCTCTCTCTTGTTCAGACTCGTTGTTTGTCTGATGAGCAACCAAATCAAACCACCCTCTTACTTTATGTAGGTTCTCTTAGATTTTGCTTGGACTTTGCTATCTCATGAATATTTTCCTTTTAGCATAATTATCTATGATAATTGGACAACTTTGTGTTTTCATATTTTGTTTCTTGTAAAGGTCAAACAATCGACATTTTTTTGTTCTATTTTAGTCTTTTGAATAGTCGTCTTGGAAATTCTTTTGCGTCTTATTTTACCGTTTCTATCTATCTTCACTTCCTTATCACTTTCTCCTCCTCAGTCCTTGTCTTTTTTTTTTAGATTTTTGTGTGTGCTTGTGCCTAATTTCAAAGTGTATTTTACATTTGGACAAATGTTCCACATTGTACAAAGTAAATGAAATAACTGAAGCTAAAAAGATTTTGTAGTTTTTGTAATTGTTGTTGTTGCTGTTCTTGTTGTAAGCTGTAATTTATCAACATGTCCAGCCTGTTGCACTTTGATGTGCTTTAGCGTTGTGGGACCAATATGACATTTTTTTTAATCTTTGTTTAATTCTTTTGTTATAAGAGAGTTGTCCTTTTTACAAATCTCTGCAGTTAATTTCCAGAGTGCCCTCCTGTAAAAAAAATATATGTTCAGAACACTTATATACTCTAAAATCTCACGCACAAAGAAAATGACTGTGAAAATACATTATACTATTACATAACACACAATTCAAAGTGAAAAAATTAAAATATTCAGCCATGCAAGAACAGGAATTTACACTGTTGTAACCTAAATGGTGGAACGCGAGCGTTTTATTAGCTTTTTAAAAGTTTCTTCTCAATTATAGTTTTAGCTACAAAAAGAAATTAGCTTATGACATAGTCTGCTCTAATCAACACTATTATGAACTGTGCTCTACTGTCCTGCTCCGACCTGTTCTTTCCTGCACTGTCCTCTACTGTTCTGCTCTGATATACAGCGTTCTGCACTGTCCTGCTCTGGTCTGCAATGTTTTTATACTATTCTGCCCTGTTCAGCACTGTCCTGCTCTGGTCTGCAATGTTTTATACTATTCTGCCCTGTTCAGCACTGTCCTGCTCTGGTCTGCAATGTTTTATACTATTCTGCCCTGTTCAGCACTGTCCTGCTCTGGTCTGCAATGTTTTATACTATTCTGCCCTGTTCAGCACTGTCCTGCTCTGGTCTGCAATGTTTTATACTATTCTGCCCTGTTCAGCACTGTCCTGATCTGATCTGCAATGTTTTATACTATTCTGCCCTGTTCAGCACTGTCCTGATCTGGTCTGCAATGTTTTATACTATTCTGCCCTGTTCAGCACTGTCCTGCTCTGGTCTGCAATGTTTTATACTATTCTGCCCTGTTCAGCACTGTCCTGATCTGATCTGCAATGTTTTATACTATTCTGCCCTGTTCAGCACTGTCCTGCTCTGGTCTGCAATGTTTTATACTATTCTGCCCTGTTCAGCACTGTCCTGCTCTGGTCTGCAATGTTTTATACTATTCTGCCCTGTTCAGCACTGTCCTGCTCTGGTCTGCAATGTTTTATACTATTCTGCCCTGTTCAGCACTGTCCTGCTCTGGTCTGCAATGTTTTATACTATTCTGCCCTGTTCAGCACTGTCCTGCTCTGGTCTGCAATGTTTTATACTATTCTGCCCTGTTCAGCACTGTCCTGCTCTGATCTGCATGCGCTGTTCTCCTCTGTCCTGCTATATACTACTGTGGCCTACTCTGTCCTGCACTGTCCTGATCTGGTCTGCAATGTTTTATACTATTCTGCCCTGTTCAGCACTGTCCTGATCTGATCTGCATGCGCTGTTCTCCTCTGTCCTGCTATATACTACTGTGGCCTACTCTGTCCTGCACTGTTCTGCTCTGTTCTGCACGGTTCTGCACAGTCCTGCTCTGCCATGCACTGCCCTGCTCTGTTTTGCATGGTTCTGCTTTGTCCTACACTCTCCTACATCGTCCTGCTTTGTCTTGCACAGTACTCCTCGGTTCTGCATTTTCCTGCTCTATCCTGCACTGTCTGGCTCTTTGTCCTTCTCAGTCCTGCTCTACCCTGCAATGTCCTGCGCCGTCTGCATTGTTCTGCTCTACCCTGCACTATTATGCTCTGTCCTGCTCAGTTCTGCACTGTCCTGCTCTGTTTTTTCACTGTCGTACACTGTTTTGCTCTGTTCCGCACTTACATGCACTGTTTTGCTATGCTCTGCACTGCCATACACTGTCTTACTATGTTCTGCACTGCCATACACTGTCTTACTATGTTCTGCACTGCCATACACTGTCTTGCTATGTTCTGCACTGCCATACACTGTCTTACTATGCTCTGCACTGCCATACACTGTCTTACTATGCTCTGCACTGCCATACACTGTCTTGCTATGTTCTGCACTGCCATACACTGTCTTACTATGTTCTACACTGCCATACACTGTCTTACTATGCTCTGCACTGCCATACACTGTCTTACTATGCTCTGCACTGCCATACACTGTCTTACTATGTTCTGCACTGTCGTACACTGTCTTGCTATGTTCTGCACTGTTGTACACTGTCTTGCTATTTTCTGCACTGCCATACACACTGTCTTGCAATATTCTGCACCGTCCTGCAGGACTTCAGCAACACAAGCCCAGTGGTGAAGACATGCCTCTAATGACGTCAAAGGTCAATGATATTCATGCACTAGGAAACCACTGTTTTCATTACATTATTATATAGAACAGTTTTACCATAGTTTCAAGAAGATGGTTCTTATCCCCTTTCCGCCTCCTTCCCCTCTCATCAACCTGAGTTTGAACTGATTTTGAAGTCACTGCACTGTGTATCTGGTACCTCTGAGTGGTTTTATAAGATAGAAATAGAATACCTCTTCCAGTACAAAGCAATTACTGATGTTTGAGTAATATTTTATTGGATTTTGCTTGTAAACATGATTAATAAGGGTGATCATGTAGATTCCAAGTAACCACCTGGTGATTCAAGACAATTATATTCTTTTATCTCAAACGCTGTAACACAAAATCTGCTCTACTTTTGTCTGTGGCCTTGAAGGGTATTTCGTCCTGCCACGTTTATTTTCATTAAGTTCTGGACATCTAATATTTCTCAATCAACTGAGCGAGACGGAATAAAGAGAGAGAGGGGTGGGGGGGGAACAGTTGACGTGTATGAAAGAAATACAGCCTGAAGATAACCACGAACATAAACGGTTTTCTCACTCACAAACTATAGTTGAATGGCCCCTTCAAACCAAACCACTGAATGACTTATTCTTTTCCACATAACTCCTAATTAAAATAGTCATTTAATTTTGTAAAATCTAAGATTATTTTAAGATCCTTCTTAAGCCGACACTATATGGATTTTAAACAATTCATAGCTATGATTCCAGTAGTAAATGTTTTAGCCACAACATTTTCAACTTAAAAAGTAAAATTAGGAGGAAAAAAAATTATATGATAATTATATTGAAAAGACTGTCTCGATTTGTTGCGAAGTCTTATTTCTTAAAATGATAGAAAATTGAAAAAAAAAAGACTGTTTTAAAGGAAAACTTTAAAATTTGGTTATTTGAAGGGGAAAAAAAGAAGATTGGGGGGATTATCTGAGTAATAATCTTGCCATGTTGTCGAAGAAAGCAACCGGGACCAAAAAAAACAAAACAAAGTTAGTTATAACAGTAAGCGTTCTAATAAAATATGGTTGTGCCGGTCTGATAAACAGTCCAAACATTTCCTCGGCTCCATTACTTCACTCGACTAAAGGGAAAAACTTTTTGATGTCGAAAAGACGAACCTGTAACATCTGAATATAGAAACTAAAACACATCACGTGTGACAGTGTTTCACGTGCCCCTCTTCTCTCCAGATGAAGCAACTGAGTGGCCGGCCGGCAGGATGTGGTCAGTTAACCACTCTTGTTGGGGGTCCTCGATCGTCGCCTGCCTGTACACTGGCAGCCTCTTTGCTTTGACCACAATGGACAAATTAAGTCGGGGCAGTGCGGATTCTCTCGAGTAGTAGTAGGCGTTGTTGTGGTAGTTGATTCTGTGGCAGTCGTAGTACTACTAGTAGTAGTGATAGCACTGGATCTTGTTGTGGTAGTTGATTCTGTGGCAGTCGTAGTACTACTGCTGCCAGCGCTGTCGTTGCTGCTGCTGCTAGGAGAGCGAACTCTGTCTATGTCACATCTGCAAGCAGATTGGATGAGGGAGGAAGGTGATGACAAACAGAAAGATTATTATTATTATTATTATTATTATTATTATTATTATTATTATTATTATTATTATTATTATTATTATTATTATTATTATTATTATTATTATTATTATTATTATTATTATTATTATTATTATTATTATTATTATTATTATTATTATTATTATTATGATGATGATGATGATGATGATGATGATGAAGATGATGATGTTATCGTTATAAATCTTCGCCTTCTTCTTCTTCTTCTTCTTCTTCTTCTTTCTTTCTTTCTTCTATCCTACCCTACAGGGCTCGGAACAAGACTACTTACTCGCACGTGTCATGATTGAAGGCAAAGTTACAAACTCCACTTGACTCACAGCAGTTTTGAACTGAATCACAAACACAGCCGCATGTGTGTGGATCATACATTTTTGGGGGATAACAATGAACTCTTTTTGGGGGGCATCTGAAACGGAAGATGGACACTATGATCAGTAAATAACAAAAGTAATGATACACTCTAGAAATACATAAAAAGACGTAGGTAATACACACATAAAAAAAAGAATTTAAGATAACTTGCATGGAAAAGCAGTTATATACAACATATTGGATATGTTGAGGTGTTGTAGGGACACAGATGGCACATATCGGATATTTTGAGGTGTTGTTGGCAATAACATGCGGCAGATTGTATAGCTTGAGGTGTTTTAGACACACATATGCGATGCATATTATCGGTTGAGGTGCCATTGACACATGTATGACAGATATTGTAGATTCAGGTATTGTTGGCAAACAGATATATAAAACATCGTACAGGACGTGTGGCATTTTATGTATACAGAAGAACAATTTAAAAAACGTGAAAATATTACACGCATTCATGCGAACAACTCGAGATACGTTAAGACATTTGAAACACACAACCTAGTTTTCCCTCATAAGCGCCAAGGGACTTCTTACCTCTTCAAAACTTGATTTCTGACTAGTTTGGTCCCCAAATCCTGCCTGAGTAATGCATTGTGGCGTTGTAAAAATTGTATACAGGACCATCTCCAGTGCTTGCACGTAAAATCAGATTAGTCATTCCAAGAGAATTCCAAGATTTGAGAAGCAGCTTAAATTGTACTATAAAGTCGATGTTTTTGCCCCAAGTGTATATTGGAAAGGAATGTTATCTTAACTTAGTCTCAGGCTGATTGTGATTCTCAGAATTTTCTAGATTTTCCAAGTTGGTAAGTCTAACTTAAGGTTTAAAAAATTGTATTTATTTTCACTCTCTTCCTAAAATATTTTCTGTTTAGTTTTTAGGTATCACTCATCAATTATGAAAGCGGTCCTATGCTCACATGCACGAGCAAGCAGCGCTGTTGAACTTTTTGTGAGGAGCACATTTCTCGTCGGACAGGCTGCACACACAATAACACGACACGTGACGCTCAACCTCCACAGGGTAGGTTCCAACAACCCTCAAACTTCCATCGCTTATGGAAATCTCTACCAGCTAAACCGAGAGGAGGGAAGGAGGGAAGAATCGGGATTAGAAAACATGGGTAATGTCTCTTACGAGAGGCTTCATTAAATACAAGCCAAGTCACCGAAGTGAACAAACATGTGCATGTTTAAGTCAGAGCGATCTATTTCTGTTAACTTTTGGGCAGAGTTAAACTAGAATTGTACTCAGGACGCACTTATAAGTCAGCCTACAGGTCTACCGAACAAAAATAGTATTATGTCCTAAATCTGCCAAATATTGATATAACTCACTTTTCCACTTACTGCGAAAGCTTCTTCACTTCATTGACTTGGCTCTTTCGCCAAAAAGTTTTCTCGTATAAGAAAAACACGATTTACTTATCACCAAGCGCGTTATCACAGGGTCTTTTGTTCCTGGTGTCCATATAGATGACCTACTTCCGTCGACGGATGGTGAAAAATCGTATCTGTCCTTGATGCTCTTTGTATAGTTTCAGAATTTTAGAAGGGGATGGGAAAGTGGGCAGAACTCTTTACCGCACAAGTCCCTAAGAGACTCTCTGAGGCGATCAGACCATCTAAATGTATCTTTCAGTCATTCGATATCTTGAAAAATCTATAGTCCGAATATTTAATATCATTTTGTATAAGATCAAATACTATACTAGGCCTATGTTGTAAAGAACCTGTGCATTTTAAATCATGGAATTTACAAATACGCTCTCATATAACTAAATTGCTTTACATTTCATAGGCAATCTCTGCAATTTGGAATTAGATAGTTAGCTCATGTACTGAATAATTTTTAACTCTTCGTCATAAAGGTATTGACGCAAAGTACACACTCTTCATTCACTAAAGACACAAATGAGGAACATGGAAACTGCCCCCCCCCCCCACCAATTTTTTTTTCCTCCTAAAGACGTGAACGATACATTCAGATACTTACATTCCAAAATACATAAACTCTGGGTAAAAAGTCATCCGTAACCACAAGCAAAAATGCACAGCTAATTACTTACCCTCGCAAAGACACGAATGCTAGTTGTCAAAATTTTTTCTTCTACGAACACCAATGTTAGCAACAAAGTTTCTCCATTTAAAGACACCATCGCC
This sequence comes from Elysia crispata, assembly GCA_033675545.1. Classification (NCBI taxonomy): domain Eukaryota; kingdom Metazoa; phylum Mollusca; class Gastropoda; family Plakobranchidae; genus Elysia; species Elysia crispata. Next base: position 423,801 of record JAWDGP010006108.1, read on the forward strand.
ATTTATTGAAACTTTATTTTCTACAAACAACAACGTTGAAAACAAAGTTTCTCCACTTATATGCAATATCGCTAGTTATTAAAATTGTTCCTTCTACAAAACATGTACCAACGAAAATTACAAAGTTTCTCCATCTAAAGACACCATCGCTAGTCATCGAAACTTTCTCTTCCACCATAACGACCGTTAGCAACAAGGTTTCTCCAGTTAAGGACGCCATCGCCAGTTGTCAAAAAATGTATTTCTATCAAAACAAATATTAAAAACAAAGTTTCTCTGTTTCAAGATATCGTCCCTTGCTATCAAAACTTTTCCTTCCAACAACTCAAACGTAAATAGGAAAATTTCTCACATCTCAAAGACACCAATCACCAGACTCTTAAAAGCCACAACTCTTAAAGACACGAATTGCCGGAAATTGTACCTTGCAAATCTTTGAGACATCAAAAACAAAACTCTCTAAAACACATCTCTTAAAAACACCAATCACCGGACTGTCGTACCCAAAAGTCTAAAACATACCAAACACCGGACTCTCTAACCCATATCTCTTTAAGATACCAATCACTGAACTCTAAATAACATAACCTAAAGATACAATCTCCGGACTATCTAACCCAAATACCTAAAAGACACCAATAACATGAGTTTCTAACTCGCACATCTTGGATATCAATCACCGGACCCTCGAATCGACATCTTTTTCCAACAATCGTGAGAGTTTTTAACTAGCATATATCAAAGACACGAATCATAAAATACTCTAACTTACATCTCTAAAAGACACCAATCACCAGACTCTCTAGAACTCATATCTAATAGACACCAATTACCAGACTCTCTAACACTCATATCTAAAAGATACCAATCTGTGGACTCTCTAACACTCATATCTAAAAGATACCAATCTCTGGTCTCTCTAAGACTCATATCTAAAAGATACGAATCACTGGAATCTCTAACACTCATATCTAAAAGACACCAATCACCGGACTCTCTAACACTCATATCTATAGACACCACTCAACAGACTCTCTAAAACTCATATCTATAGATACCACTCAACAGACTCTCTAACACACGTATCTATAGACACCACTCAACAGACTCTCTAACACTCATATCTATAGACACCACTCAACAGACTCTCAAACACTCATATCTATAGACACCAATCAAAGGACTCTCTAACACTCATATCTATAGACACCACTCAACGGACACTCTAACACTCATATCTATAGACACCACTCAACAGACTCTCTAACACTCATATCTATAGACATCAATCAACGGACTCTCTAACACTCATTTTTATAGACACCAATCAACGGACTCTCTAACACTCATATCTAAAAGACACCAATCAACGGACTCTCTAACACTCATATCTAAAAGACACCTATTACCAAACTCTCTAACACTCATATCTATAAGACACCAATCACCGAACTCTCTAACACTAATATCTAAAAGACACCAATCGATTGATTCTCTAACACTCATATCTATAGACACTAATGAACGGACTGTCTAACATTCATATCTATAGACACCACTCAACGGACACTGTAACACTCATATCTATAGACACCACTCAACGGACTCTCAAACACTCATATCTATAGACACCACTCAACAGACTCTCAAACACTCATATCTATAGACACCACTCAACAGACTCTCAAACACTCATATCTGAAAGGCACCAATCACCGGACTCTCTAACACTCATATCTAAAAGACACCAAACACCGGACTCTCTAACACTCATATCTAAAAGACACCAATCACCGGACTCTCTAACACTCATATCTATAGACACAACTCAACAGACTCTCAAACACTCATATCTATACCACACAACTCAACAGACTCTCTAACACTCATATCTAAAAGACACCAATCACCGGACTCTCAAACACTCATATCTATAGACACCAATATACGGACACTTTAACATTCATATCTATAGACACCAGATAGCGGACTCTCTAACATTTATATCTATAGAAACCAATCACCGGACTCTCTAACACTCAAATCTATAGAGTCCAATCTCTGGATTCTTTAACATTCATATCTATAGACACCAATCAACGGACTCTCTAACACTCATATCTAAAAGACACCAATCACCGGACTCTCTAACACTCATATCTAAAAGACACCAATCACCGGACTCTCTAACACTCATATCTAAAAGACACCAATCACCGGACTCTCTAACACTCATATCTAAAAGACACCAATCACCGGACTCTCTAACACTCATATCTAAAAGACACCAATCACCGGACTCTCTAACACTCATATCTATAGACACCAATCAACGGACTCTCTAACACTCATATCTATAGACACCAATCACTGGACTCTCTAACATTCATATCTATAGACACCAATCAACGGACTCTCTAACACTCATATCTATAGACACCAATCACTGGACTCTCTAACACTTATATCTATAGACACCAATCACTGGACTCTCTAACACTCATATCTATAGACACCAATCACTGGACTCTCTAACACTCATATCTATAGACACCAATCACTGGACTCTCTAACACTCATATCTATAGACACCAATCACCGGACTCTCTAACACTCATATCTAAAAGATACCAATCTCTGGACTCTCTAACACTCATATCTAAAAGATACCAATCTCTGGACTCTCTAACACTCATATCTAAAAGATACCAATCTCTGGACTCTCTAACACTCATATCTAAAAGATACCAATCTCTGGACTCTCTAACACTCATATCTAAAAGACACCAATCTCTGGACTCTCTAACACTCATATCTAAAAGATACCAATCTCTGGACTCTCTAACACTCATATCTAAAAGATACCAATCTCTGGACTCTCTAACACTCATATCTAAAAGATACCAATCTCTGGACTCTCTAACACTCATATCTAAAAGATACCAATCTCTGGACTCTCTAACACTCATATCTAAAAGATACCAATCTCTGGACTCTCTAACACTCATATCTAAAAGATACCAATCTCTGGACTCTCTAACACTCATATCTAAAAGATACCAATCTCTGGACTCTCTAACACTCATATCTATAGACACCAATCAAAGGACCCTCTAACACTCATATCTAAAAGACACCAATCTCTGGATTCTATAACACTATATCCAAAAGATACCAATCTCTGGACTCACTAACACTCATATCTAAAGGAGACCAATCTCTGAACTCTCTAACACTCATATTTAAAGACAACAATCACCGGACTCTCTAACACTCATATCTAAAAGATACCAATCTCTGGACTCTCTAACACTCATATCTAAAAGATACCAATCTCTGGACTCTCTAACACTCATATCTAAAAGATACCAATCTCTGGACTCTCTAATACTCATATCTAAAAGATACCAAATCCCTGGACTCTCTAATACTCATATCTAAAAGATACCAATCTCTGGACTCTCTAACACTCATATCTAAAAGATACCAATCTCTGGACTCTCTAACACTCATATCTAAAAGATACCAATCTCTGGACTCTCTAACACTCATATCTATAAGATACCAATCCATGGACTCTCTAATATTTATATCTAAAAGACACCAATCACTGGACTCTTTTACACTCATATCTATACACACCAATCAACGGACTCTCTAACACTTATATCCTTAGACAGCAATCAACGGACTCTCTAACACTCATATCTATAGACACCAATCAACGGACTCTCTTATACTCATATCTAAAAGATACCAAATCCCTGGACTCTCTAATACTCATATCTAAAAGATACCAATCTCTGGACTTTCTAACACTCATATCTAAAAGATACCAATCTCTGGACTCTCTAACACTCATATCTAAAAGATACCAATCTCTGGACTCTCTAACACTCATATCTAAAAGATACCAATCCATGGACTCTCTAATATTTATATCTATAGACATCAATCTCTGGACTCTCTAACATTTATATCTAAAAGACACCAATCACTGGACTCTTTTACACTCATATCTATACACACCAATCAACGGACTCTCTAACACTCATATCTATAGACAGCAATCAACGGACTCTCTAACACTCATATATAAAAATCAGCTATCACTGGACTCTCTAACACTCATATCTAAAAGACACCAATCTCTGGACTCTCTAACACTCATATCTAAAAGACACCAATTTATGGACTCTCTAACACTCATATCTAAAAGATACCAATCCCTGGACTCTCTAACACTCATATCTAAAAGATACCAATCCCTGGACTCTCTAGTACTCATATTTAAAGATGCCAATTCCTGGACTCTCTAATACTCATATCTAAAAGATACCAATCCCTGGACTCTCTAATACTCATATCTAAAGGACACCAATCCCTGGACTCTCTAACACTCATATCTAAAAGACACCAATCTCTGGACTCTCTAATACTCATATCTAAAAGATACCAATCCCTGGACTCTCTAACACTCATATCTAAAAGATACCAATCCCTGGACTCTCTAATACTCATATTTAAAGATGCCAATTCCTGGAATCTCTAATACTCATATCTAAAAGATACCAATCCCTGGACTCTCTAATACTCATATCTAAAGGACACCAATCCCTGGACTCTCTAACACTCAAATCTAAAAGACACCAATCCCTGGACTCTCTAACACTCATATCTAAAAGACACCAATCTCTGGACTCTCTAATACTCATATCTAAAGATGCCAATTCCTGGACTCTCTAATACTCATATCTAAAAGATACCAATCCCTGGACTCTCTAACACTCATATCTAAAAGATACCAATCCCTGGACTCTCTAATACTCATATTTAAAGATGCCAATTCCTGGACTCTCTAATACTCATATCTAAAAGATACCAATCCCTGGACTCTCTAATACTCATATCTAAAGGACACCAATCCCTGGACTCTCTAACACTCATATCTAAAAGATAACAATCACCGGACTCTCTAACACTCATATCTAAAAGATAACAATCTCTGGACTCTCTAACACTCATATCTAAAAGATAACAATCACCGGACTCTCTAACACTCATATCTAAAAGATAACAATCACCGAACTCTCTAACACTCATATCTAAAAGATACCAATCTCTGCACTCTCTAACACTCATATCTAAAAGATACCAATCTCTGGACTCTCTAACACTCATATCTAAAAGATACCAATCTCTGGACTCTCTAATACTCATATCTAAAAGATACCAATCTCTGGACTCTCTAACACTCATATCTAAAAGATACCAATCCCTGGACTCTCTAACACTCATATCTAAAAGATACCAATCCCTGGACTCTCTAACACTCATATCTAAAAGATACCAATCTCTGGACTCTCTAACACTCATATCTAAAAGATACCAATCACTGGACTCTCTAACACTCATATCTAAAAGATACCAATCACTGGACTCTCTAACACTCATATCTAAAAGATACCAATCACTGGACTCTCTAACACTCATATCTAAAAGATACCAATCCCTGGACTCTCTAACACTCATATCTAAAAGACACCAATCTCTGGACTCTCTAACACTCATATCTAAAAGATACCAATCCCTGGACTCTCTAACACTCATATCTAAAAGACACCAATCTCTGGACTCTCTAACACTCATATCTAAAAGACACCAATCCCTGGACTCTCTAATACTCATATCTAAAAGATACCAATCCCTGGACTCTCTAACACTCATATCTAAAAGACACCAATCTCTGGACTCTCTAACACTCATATCTAAAAGACACCAATTCCTGGACTCTCTAATACTCATATCTAAAAGATACCAATCTCTGGACTCTCTAACACTCATATCTAAAAGACACCAATCCCTGGACTCTCTAACACTCATATCTAAAAGATACCAATCTCTGGACTCTCTAACACTCATATCTAAAAGACACCAATCTCTGGACTCTCTAACACTCATATCTTAAAGACACCAATCTCTGGACTCTCTAACACTCATATCTAAAAGACACCAATCTCTGGACTCTCTAACACTCATATCTTAAAGACACCAATCTCTGGACTCTCTAACACTCATATCTAAAAGACACCAATCCCTGGACTCTCTAATACCCATATCTAAAAGATACCAATCTCTGGACTCTCTAACACTCATATCTAAAAGACACCAATCACCGGACTTCTTAACCTACATCTCTTTATTGCATTTATCAGCGGACTTTCTAACCTACATCTCTGAAACACACCAATCATGAGATTCTTCTACCACATCTCTTAAAGACATGAATCACTGGATCCTGTAACTCAATCACTTAAACGTATCAATTGCTGGATTAATTGTTTCCACCTTTTAAAGAGACAGTTTAAGGTAAAAAGAAAAACCATAAAGACAATTTCTAATTAAGTCTTCTTCTGATCTTAGAAACGTTACCATGTGGACCATGCTCCATAAGACTTCATCTTGCCTTCTCAAGAGTAATATTTAATGCTTTCCAACCTTCTAAGGATTACTTTCCCTTATGTTCCTATTCCGTTGGATTAGTACTTAAACAAAGTAATCTGAAAAAATCAAGTATAAGCGGTACACATGACTTACTGAGTAAATATCTTTTACTACTAACAGCGGTACGCAATCAACGTACGGTATTCCACAGCACCCGCCACAGCGGGGCATCTGGATGCATTTTGGGTAGAGTCGACTAGAGGCGCTCAGTCGCATCACGTTGTCGACCCTCACACTTAGGTTCCGGGGAGAACAGCCGTCAGGTGTAGCAAAGTCAAAGGCTGAAATTGCGAGATTACAAATGCCCTCACAATCACCTCATAGGGTCTTACCAAAGGAAAAAAACTCTTGGGTGCTCAATGGTCCATATGTTAGAAATACTTTTTTCAGACAGAACAACTAGATCTATTTCATTTTAATATTTTCTGTTTATCAAGATAATTTTTTTTTCCAGAGGGTGTTTCGACAGAGCTCCTTTCCTTTATAGTGGAAACATTTTAAGCTTTACAATTTTTATTTCTGGACCGTCCGCTTTATTGCTTAACACCAAACATTATGAATATTTCAAAAAAACTACAATATGTCAATATGAAACTGATACTAATTTGACGTCCTTTCATTCAAATGTATTTTTCATTCTTGATGATGTCTAGCAAATTGCCCTGTTTAACTCGACGACCGTGGTCACTGGACACGGAATTCGTTTGGTACCGGTAAATTCGTGAACTCATGAACAGCATGAGACGCCACCGTGTGAAAGACGGATGGATGCAGTTAGGACCTCGAGAAAACAAAGCTCAAAACAAGACAAACATACTTGACAGCAGCAGCAGCAGTAGTAGTAGTAGTAGTAGTAGTAGTAGTAGTAGTAGAATTAGTAGTAGTAGTAGTAGTAGTAGTAGTAGTAGTAGTAGTAGTAGTAGTAGTAGTAGTAGTAGTAGTAGTAGTAGTAGTGGTAGTAGTGGTAGTAGAAGTAGTAGTAGTAGTAGTAGTAGTAGTAGTAGTAGTAGTAGTAGTAGTAGTAGTAGTAGTAGTAGTAGTAAAGTAGTAGAAGTAGTGGTGGTAGTAGTAGTAGTAGTAGTAGTAGTAGTAGTAGTAGTAGTAGTAGTAGTAGTAGTAGTAGTAGTAGTAGTAGTAGTAGTAGTAGTAGTAGTAGTAGTAGTAGTAGTAGTAGTAGTAGTGTCAGCAGCAGCAAATACACTAGTTGCGGAATAGTGCTAGGGGCATAACAAATATGACCAAATATAATAAAGAAACATATAGCACTATTGTTGAGTTGATTGATGTATTGAAATAGATGAAGCATCCTAGCGAAGGTAACTCAGACAACTCTATCTTCAAACTTACGGCGTTTCACCAGCAGTTTTCCTGAACTTGGATCATACGCAGAATTCACTGAAATGTGGAGGAAAAAAAATCAGTGTTATGATGTGAAATGTTACACTTTTAAAGTATGTAAAATTCGCATACATGATTCCTTTCTCAGAGTGAGTTGTATGAAAGCTATGTATGGCTCTTCTGTAAGAACTAAGTAGGAGTGTTTTAGAATGCAGGGTATAAAGAGAACACAATTTTTCGACGGCTCTGAAAAATAGATAGAACTTCATTTCATTCATTTGTATTCACTGATTTTTGTCCAGATCTAGATCTTCCAAAAGGAGTGAACAATTTTCATTTTTTGTTTGTTTGTAATATGAAGAATCAGAATATTTTGTTACTATTTAAAACTAGATTGTCTATTTCTGAAATTAAAGCGCTTTCAGAAGTTTAATATCATGCTAAATATTTAAAATGAGATTCGATTTTATTGACCAACTTATCTCACTTTGATTCCACGTTTGCATGCGATTGTAGTCTAGCTTTATATAGGCAAGCAAAGGTAACAAATACACTAATATCTTTACAAGGACGTCATAGTTATCTTAACATAAAAAGAAAAAGGGGCAATTTCTGAATGATGTGGGGAAACGGGCAAAATTCAAGAGCATGTCCTTTTTCTTGGGGTGACAAAAAAAGCGGGTACTCGAAAACTGCCGTTCCGTAGATGGAATTATAATGGTGAATCCCACCACGAACCGATGCACTCGCTTGGCCACCAGTCTGGCGCTTAGTATTTTAACATTAAACTACATATTCATCTTCTCCCTCTTACACCTTTGTTGCTTTTTTTTTTTTTTTGATTAACACTGGTGTACGTTTTATCAAATATTTTAGCGTTAGTGAACAAGCTCCCTGAACTTGACTTGATCATTATTTCCGAGCGATTCTTTCCACTTGTATTTGGAATCTTAATATGTCGTGTTATCTGGATAAGAATGCTGCAGACGAAAACTTGGATGTTCAGATTAGCATCTGTAGGGACAGGATGGATATTTCACGCAGTAAACTTTAGTTTTTCACAAATCATTCCGCAGAGACATTAAAGTCTAATTTTTAGTCCTCTGCTTTAACAAAATATCTCCATAATTTCTAACACTTTTTAACTTTAAAGTTATAACTGTGATAATATTCAGCGGGTAGCTACACTGCTCAGTTAGTTTTGAAACAGTTTAATGTAATCTCGATCTAAGTCTATCATGACTGACTTCTGAGATTGGCAGAAAAACTAGGATGCTGTCCCTTCCCTAGAAATATTTAAAGTGTTGGCATGGTGTGGCTTGTAGAGACTCGCCAGCCAACACACTTAGGAGCATAAATCGAGCAAAATACGCTAATGGCAAAGCTCTGCTTTGAGGAAATCAAACTGATACACAGATAACATCAAACGCTAAAGCACAAAAAAAACCAACAAACATCTAGTACTATAGATGTCCTTGAAATGATGATTGCTGGTGGATACAACTTATAACAAATAATTATGTTGCATATCCCTTGACAAAATCGTATTATCTGACGCTATTATCTGCTGTCGATGTGATCGAAATTTTAAAGTTTATGGATGTAGAAATTGATCAGCGATGGAAGAGGAAAGAAAATTTCTATAGAAAGTAGAGAAACAAAGTTATAGAAAAAAAGAAGGCAACATGAAGTGTTATATAAAAATAAATAAAATGATTAGAAGAGAAATAGACGGGTTGCTGAATAAGAAATGGAAGATAGAAAGATAGGAAGATGGATTTATTAGATATATATCCAGACATGAAAATACATAAAAATAGAACGGTAGAAAACATGTATGGAAAAGGCAAACATATAGCTCTGACGATAGCTTTTATCAAGGCCTGAAGCTCGTGTCGATGTAAACCTATGAAGATAGATTTGAACAGATTGAAGGATAAGATTGAGGTTAACCGTTCTCGGGTAGTGTGAGAAATTACCTCAGATCTCTAGTGTTTCAGGGTAATGGTCAGACAAAGATCTGTAATATTGTGTTTAATCTCAGCCTTGGGAAGTATTGTTGCACGGAGACTGGTAGCTGCAGGATCAACATGCAGAAGCAACAAAACAAATAATATCACGAGGACCTAGGACGATCTACGGTTAAACGCCCGTACTTACGGTCAGCTGCCGTGGCTATGTGGTCGTCTTTGTAAAGAATATTCAGCGCTAAAGCTTCCTCAATGCTCGAAGCTCGCATTAAGCGCACGAAAGGGTCGTCGAACGAGTTGTCCACAGTTTGGTTAACCATTGTTGTCGTGTTGACTTGAACAGCTGTACATTTCTGTCACAAAAAAGTTGTAGACGAAAAGTGATAAATAGATATAAGCTTTCACGTCACATTCAAGAGACGTATGCAGGAGGTACGTCTGCACAATTCCATACCAATTATAAAGGTATACGGTATTCAAAGAAAAAGAGGTAATTCATAAAACTCGCTTACATGCATTCATTCACCAAGTCGGGAACCATAGTTATGTTCACAAAACACAAGAAGAGGACAAAGTCGGGGGATTTAACTTTCTGGATCTCTCAACCAGTTCTGGTCATAAGGAAGTGCATACCTAAACACCAAAACGCCACAGCGTCGCCTCGTAGGCACTGATTAGCAAGACCATAGCCGGGTCCAGAACTGACTGGCTCGTCCCACCCTTTGCGTAATGCGAGAGCCATTTATGTTATTATTTTTCCTGAAGACAAACGGTTCTAGTAAACTCTTTCTGACGTTACATTATGAGGATCTATAAGCCCCTTGCAGTGGCTAAATGAATATTTCGAATGGGAGTTCTGATTCGTTGGTTTATAGAGCAAGCTTTTCGAATTTAGTTCAGTGAGATAAAAAGCAACTAGGTACTGTCGCAGAGTCGTGTCCGTATAACACATCACTAAATGTGTTCCGCACTAAAAAAAAGTTAATGTTTAACTGTAAATATGTTCATATAATACATAATTGATAAAAATCACCATGACGGGAGAGGCTTTTTCTAATAGAGACCTGGCCAGTTCAAATCTAAAATGTTCAAACAAAGCCCTACCTTGATCTACGCAAAATGAGCTCGTCATCAATTCTTAGCAGTGTGGCTTTATTTCCGAATTGGGGAAAAACTTACAAGGCAGGGTATATATTTCTCCAACCCTTTTTTTAAACCTATCCAATCTCTCTCTCTCTCTCTCTCTCTCTCTCTCTATATATATATATATATATATATATATATATCAATCTATCTATCTATCTATCTATCTATCTATCTATCTATCGTATTTTTTGTTATTATATTTAATAAGTCTGTGAACAAATTTTGGCTTCTCTTGGATTCTAGAAGATCTTTTTATGACCGGCTTCTAAAGGTTCTCCAGGCTTGTAAGACCCCGCCTACTAGCTGACATCGTGCATTGAACGCTTGATAAACTCTAGCCTCACTAAAACATTATCACGTTCAGAAAGACGTGTCTCTAAAGTTCTTTGTTTGACAGACTTTGAGGTGTGAGAAGAACGAAATACCATTTTAAAGTTGTATTTCAATTTAAAAAAAAGAGTCGAGGTTTTACATTCTCTGTGGTTTAGACGTAGACAAATACTAAAATTTTTCACTCAGTTGAGTGATTGATAATTTTATGTTCGAAAGAATTTTAATTTGAAATATATATATATATATATATATATATATATATATAATACAAGATAGACCTTTTATAGGTAGATAGCTTCCTATACTAAGCGTGCAGGAAGAAAAGGAGAAGCAGGCTAACTTAGACTCAGAGAGAAAGGAAAAAAGTGAGGAAAAGAGAGAGAGAAAGAGAGAGAGAGAGAGAGAGAGAGAGAGAGAGAGAGAGAGAGAGAGAGAGAGAGAGAGAGAGAGACTTCGGAATTAGTTAATATTATGCTCCAAATAGAATAGCATTCAACCTTCATGCTGCACCAGCTCATAAAGGCGATATTTACAGGCAAATTATTTCAGGTGTATGAAAAGCTTTCGTCTTTTATCATTTATTATTTCAAATCAAATATATATATATATATATATATATATATATATATAATATATATATATATGTATATATATATACATGTATATATTTATGTATGTATGTATGTATGAATAGATTAGGGAACTCAATGACCAAAAATGTTCTGCATTTGTAACTTAAGGCGAGCGAATTCAGGTCGCCCTAAGGATTTGCGCATTATCTCGTATTTTAAGTGTAGCTAGGACTAATACACGTGTTTACACCTAACTAGTTACTCTAGCTTTCTTTTCACAAAAATGAAACTGAAATATCGAACATATCTTTGTTTATTTGTTTAGGTAGTTTTGTAATCATTGCTAAGGACGAGGCAGTATTTATTACCCCTAGGCGAGTAGGCGGCCCAACACATTTTCGCAATTATATTTAAATCAGGAAGGGTTCCTTCGAAAATTGCAATGAACCAACTAGTGGTACCTTATCAAACCAATGTTTGTACTTACGGATCTTTAGTTTGTTCTGAAATGGTTTATTGTCAAGATATTTGAACTATTAGGTTATTTTTAGAATCCTTTACGTCCGTGTTCAAGAAAAGGGTAACGCTTATTTTCTTCGCTGATTAACAAACTTGAAAAAACACTTTGACACCCAAAATATTGTACTTCAGGCTGAGAGAGTTTCTGGATAATTAAAATCTAGATTTCTTTGAAATTTTGAGTCGTTTAAAATTGTTCTTTTATTGTTTTTTAAAAATGTGTTGTATGAGAATGGTTAAAAGAACGAATGACTTTTTTGTTAACAAAAAACGCATCAATAAAAAGATTTGAAGAATTCTTAAAAGCATTTGTCTATGATATTATTCGTGAATCTAGAGCTTCATCAAAGTCATTGGATGGATCGGTCAGTAGGAACTGAACAGGCTAGATTCGTGATTCACAAAAGTTTTTTGTTAATGCACACAGCATTTTTAGGCATTACTAGCTGATGTACTGGCAGAAAGGAAAGTGACCGTTGCATCTCGTGAATGCGATGGAAAAAAACAACAACATAATTTATCAAAAGAATAAATCGGCCGGCATAGCCATCGGGCTGCGGGCTAGCTTCAAGTTGCGGGCATGCGATCTCGCGCTTGAGCAGTTTAAAAAACGCAGCGAAATAAAGCTTACATAGCCAAACAAACGGAACGAAACAAGCCCGTGGTGTCAATGACTCTAAATCTTTGCACCAGGGTCTATGTACAAGGCTTTGGTTTATCAAGATGCATGTAAAACTGAGCACCAGAGTAACCCGAAACCTAGGAGTTTGGATTATTTTTGTACAATGCACATGAAAAATCACTCCTTTTTACAATAGGTAAAGAGTCGTAACTGCATGCTCTTTATAAATTTCTATATTTTTCTTGATGGGTGCTGCAATCCTGTATTGAAATTTTGTATTTTTTGCAATAAAATACTTTAAGTTTAAACCTAAAAAGAAAAATAGAGGAAAAAAAAAAAAACTTCTGGCTCGACAATGAGAAGCGGGACTAAATCTAGATGTAAATATTCGTTTTTGTCAAACTGATGAGCAATGTACTCGTATAATCTAAATGTAAAAATAAAAAAAAATATATTTGCTCAAAAACGCTTTTAAATAATTATGTTATTATTTAGTATCCCATAAAGATTTGCTGTACTTTTTGATTTTGTATATACTGCCTCTTTTTGGGGATTGCATTGAAAAGGTACATATTGTTTCCCAAACGTACAAAATTGTAAGCAATTTTTAACAAATGGGGATTTAAACATAAGAGAAATATCTACTAATAAAGCTATGTAAAGTACATGCCAAGGACAGTAAGAGAATAGTAATGA
>JAWDGP010006108.1:442500-457500 GCA_033675545.1 Elysia crispata
ATCACGAGTTTTACCTAGCAGATGTTACCCGCCCCATCCTCGGAGCAGATTTTTTCACAACACATGGGCTTGCTATTGACCTGCGTGGCAAACGCCTTTTGTCTTTCGACAACATGTCCATTGCTCTCTTAGAAACTACATCCCCACAGGCAATTTCCGGTTTAGGACTTCCTTCCCAGGATGCTTACTCCAAGCTGCTCAAAGAGTTCCCAGAGCTGCTCACACCACACTTCCACACCTCTGCCAACAAACATGGTGTCGAACACCACATTGTCACACATGGCCCTCCAACTCAAGCTCGTGCTAGGCGTTTAGACCAGGAGAAACTGGCTACTGTTAAAGCCGAGTTCCTGCAAATGGAAGAAATGGGCATCATCCGCCGTTCTAAATCCCTTGGTCTTCACCGCTCCATGTTGTACCAAAGCCTGGTAGTCAGTAGCGACCGTGTGGTGACTATAGACGTTTAAATGCAGCAACGGATGATGACCGTTATCCGCTCCCTCATATACAGGATTTCACCAATCACCTTGCAGGTTGTACAATCTTTTCAAAAATTGATTTGATCAGGGGCTATCACCAAATTCCCATGGCACCATCGTCTATTGCTAAGACTGCCATCATCACCCCATTCGGTCTTTGGGAATTCCTGCGCATGTTTTTTGGTCTTAAAACCGCTGCGCAGTCATTCCAGCGCCTCATGGGTGGGATCCTTAGAGATGTGCCCTTCGCCTTCGTCTACCTAGACGACATCCTGGTTGCCACCCATTCTCCTCAGGAACACTCTGAACATCTCCGTCAAATATTTACACTCCTCTCTTTGAATGGACTTGTCATCAACAGGGCTAAGTGCACCTTTGGCGTAGATGAGCTTGACTTCTTGGGCCACCACGTCAGTTCTCGTGGAATAGCCCCACTTGCGGAACGGGTTTCGGCTCTTAGCAACAGTGGTGCACCCAAAGACCGTACAAGTCTTCAGCGGTTCCTTAGTATGATAAACTATTACCATCGTTTCCTACCTGGGATCGCAGGCATTTTGGCCCCACTTCATGCTCAAGCCAGTGGCAAGGGACAAAATATTGAGTGGTCTGCAGAATGTCAGGACGCTTTTGATAGAACGAAAGATGCCCTTAGTAGTGCAACCTTGTTGCACCACCCTCAACTAGCCGCACCAACAAACCTTACAGTGGATGCGTCAAACACTGCCGTTGGTGCACAGCTTGAGCAACGCCAGGGTAGCTTTTGAGTCCCACTAGCTTTCTTCTCTAGAAAACTTTCGGATTCTGAAAAGAAATACAGTGCTTTTGACCGAGAACTTTTGGCAGCCTACAGTGTGATTAAACATTTTCGACACTTTTTAGAGGGGCGGATTTTCACACTTTACACAGACCACAAACCATTGACAACAGCTCTTACAAGTCAAGCCGACCGATCCCCACGCCAAACAAGGCATTTGTCCTACATTGCAGAATTTACCTCTGACATACGGCACATCAAAGGCAAATTCAACATCGTGGCAGATGCTTTGTCAAGAGTCACCACTGTAGACTATGTTAGTATTGACGGCACATGTGAAACAGCAACGGACCTCCCTACTGTAGTTTCTGATATTCTTGTTTCTAAGCAGCGTACAGATCTCATCAGTCCTGACCGCCTTGCCCGTGATCAAAAGAAATCAGATGAAATGAACTCATATCGAACTGTCACTACGGGACTAAAGCTTGAGGACATTGATATCGGTCAGTCAACACTGCTGTGTGATACTTCATTAGGAACCCCAAGGCCTATACTTCCCACAACATGGACTCGCTCAGTTTTTGACAAAATCCACGGACTCTCCCATGCTGGCGTTCGTCCCACACAAAAAGCTATTTCGCAACGGTTTGTTTGGCACGGCATGAAGAAAGATATCCGCAGGTGGTGCAAGGAATGCCCCGACTGTCAAGCCTCCAACATCCACCGCCATACCCGTGCTCCCCTCACTGAACGCCCACTACCGACTGACCGGTTCAGTAACCTTCACGTGGACTTAGTCAGACCTCTTCTTGAGAGCCATGGCATGAGTTACCTCTTCACCATCATTGACCGGTTCACAAGGTGGCCTGAGGCTATACCACTTCCTAATGCCCAGACCTCTACCTGCGCTACAGCTCTTCTTCATCACTGGATCGCCAGATTTGGAGTGCCTTTGGACATTACCTCAGACCGTGGCAGTCAGTTTACCTCCTCCCTTTGGACACAACTTAACAGGCTGCTGACTACTGCCTACCATCCACAAGCAAATGGGATGGTTGAACGTCTACATCGACAACTTAAAGCAGGACTCAAAGCTCGAACCACTGGGCCTAATTGGTTTGCACAGCTTCCCATGGTCTTGTTGGGCATTCGTTCATCCTGGAGGGTCGATCCTGGCTGTTCACCTGCTGAACTTGTTTATGGTTCAACGCTTCGTATACCAGGCGAATTTCTGCAATCTCGTGATGTACGCACAATGGAGCCTGACTTGTCATTTTTGAGAGAACTCCAACGCACAATGCGATCTCTTCAACCACCCCCGTCAAGATTCCATGGCAATCAAATTACCTATGTTCCCTCCAGCTTGTCATCAGCCGATTACGTTTACGTTAGAAGGGATTCTCACCAACACCCACTCCAACGTCCTTATGACGGACCCTTTCGCGTACTGGATAAGAAGGAAAAACATTTCACCCTTGATGTTAGGGGACGCAAAGAGACTGTCTCCATTGATCGTCTGAAATCAGCATTCGTCACCCAAGTAGGCACTGGTGATAATAACAAACCCCTATCTGAGCAGACACACCATCGGTCGTCAGTGACGATAGGGTCCAATCCCACAACTGGAGCAGCTGCTACAGCTACGGCTACTTCCTTTACTCCGCCTGAGGACAATCCTGTTACTACTACCCGCACTGGCAGAATCCAACAGCGCCCAGTTCGATTCCGTTGACAAACATTAATATTTCCTTAATCGCTCCTACATTGATTTGGCCTGTACATCGCTGGAAGGGGGGGGGGGGTTATGTGGCGACCTAGCCACTTCCTTTTTGAAATAACGATCTAGACACTTCCGGTTCCGAGATAAACAAAAGAGACAAGAGGATTTCCACTCACTCACGACAGGGACAGTCGAGCTTGGATGTCAACTTCTTTTTGGTGGATTGATAGTTTCCAGTATTTGGTTGATAGAGTCTTGTTTGAGTTACGGGAACATTTGCGTTAATTTAATGTTACCCACTAAAGTACCACTGGGACTCTGCTGGGGCAAGATTGATGTCGCCGTAGTGGCTTTGTGTCACTGGGACTTTAGAAGGTCAAGATTGATGTCGCCGTGGTGGCCATGTGTCATTAACCTATATGCAGACTTGGAAGGGGGGAACTATAACTAGAACTAACTATACCTTCTGATAATTGCTGTTCCTTTGCTTGAACAAGCTTGAGGACATTAAAACAAGGCGATTATATGGGCAGGCTAAACAATACTGACAGGTCACTGGCGAAGTCAAAAACTGCTTTCTGTAAAAGTATAAAATATGTGATTTCTTATGATGACTCGAACCTAACATTGACCCCAAGCACGGAAATAGAAAAAAGAGGGTGCGGGGAGGGGGTAATATCTAGAAATATCCATAATCTAGATTTATATTCCTTTGCCCCTTTCTTTAGAATCTGTACAGAGTTGTATAGCATGAAATCAATGATATCAGAAAAGAATTCTTGTAGAAGTTCTAGCAGGGTTTTGGATAAAGGATCGTTGGATGAAATAGTACTGGTTTGGGGCATCTGCATTGTTTTAAATACAGAATGAGAAGCTTACTCCTAGCCGTGATGAAGTTTAAAGTCTACTTAAATATTGGAAAAAATGTGTAAATTTACAGGGATAGTACTTGGGTAAGAAAATTTACAAAACAAAATTTTCAAACTAAAAATGTCGAACATTTCTGAAATAATACTCAAAAGATTGCCGTCCCAAAATTTAATTGCTGTTGCCTGTCATACCTTTCAAGTGCGTGTTGACGGCAATGAGGGAGGCAGTCTTGTCAAGTGATGTTGACAATAGCCTAATCTTTTCCAATTAAATAAACACCTAAAATCGATGCTGATGTCGTCAACCTGGCAAACATGCTGAGCAAACAAATACATTCATTGAATTTCTAGTGGAAAAGATAAACTAAAATAAACAATGTTGTAAAGACTAAAGTTTGATATGCAGCCCTCTCGTAAGCCTCACTTGGCTAACACCTAATCACTGCTCTATAAGGAGGAGCCAGCCTTTTGTTATGCTTGTGACAGCCTTTACACTTTACAAACTCAAGCTAACAGAATGTGCAAATTTTCTAAAAACAAGAAATAGAATCTTCATTTCGAATATTGTATATACGCTTTTTGTAGAAATCGAGCGACATGAATGTTTGTTCTAACATAGTTTGAATTGACAATTTCTTACATTGTATATATAATATATATAATATATATATTGTCCAATACAATCCGTGGCTACTTAGACATAATTATGAAATTTCATTTGAATGTGGAAATATGCAGTTCAGTGAAAAGCATAAAGTATGTTCTTAAGTATGTGCACAAAGCATCTGATCAAGCCAATTTCCAAGGGGCAGATCCATCCTCAAGAGATGATGTAAGTGAGTACATCAATGCAAAATACAGTGGCAGTACTGAGGCAGCATGCAGAATTAATGAGTGGCGCTGCTCTGTGGCGACACGGTTTTTGCAGCTCTGTGGTTTGTTCTGCCTTTTAACCATTTTTCGGTGCTTTTTTTTTCAACTCTTTATGGATTTGTGTTAAGTTCTAAATGTTGACATGGAGATCGATACTTATGTTGTGTTCATTTTCATGGTGTTTTTGGCTACAATGCAATCATCAGTTCAAGGATAAAACCGGCTCTAACTGCACACCTAGAATCGTTTACTCCCCGGCCATGTTGAGGAGCCTTCGCCCCCCGCCCATTGAGTCGCAATGTTTGAATTGTGCTGCACCAGACACACCTGCTAGCACTGAGACAAAACGTCGGAAACGGGGCAAGAAAGGTGGCGTTCGGGCCCGCTACCGGCGTAGAGCCTTCAGACCGCCCCTCCCCGCGATTGTCTGGTAATGTGAGATCACTGACTAACAAAGTCGATGAGCTAAGCTGAAGCACTCGTTACCTTAGTGAATACAGAGAGGCTGAAATAGTGTGCATCACTGAGACCTGGCTGTCTGATTCGTGTCCTGATTCTTGTGTCAACCTAGATGGCTTCAGCGTGTTTCGCTCTGACCTCTCCCCTGACTCCGGAAAGACGAGAGGCGGTGGTGTGTGTGCCTGCATTAACAGCAAGTGGTGTAACAACAACAACAACAACAACAACAACAACAACAACATCCACGTCACAGACAGAACCTGCACACCATATATTGAAGTCATGTCTCTCAGTATACGGCCTTATTATTTATCTAGGGAATTCCCGAAAATAAATTTAAATGTAGTCTATATTTCTCCCCAGGCCAATGCCAGACAAGCAGACCATCACATTACTAGCCTGGTCCATGACCAACTAAACAAATCCCCTGATAGCATAGTACTTAACACTTGTGATTTTAATCATTGTACTCTAGGAACATCTCTTCCAACCCTGCATCAGTATGTAACGTGCCGCACTAGAAACAACAAAACTTTGGATGTCTGTTACGAAAATGTGAAAGATGGTTACCAATTTTGCCCCCATTAGGCGACTCAGATCATGCTATGGTGCATTTTATCCCTAAGTACAAAAATGTTCTCAAGTCATGCAAGCCTGTCAAGAAGATAGTAACATCAAAGACACACCAAAACATTGAAGATCTCTGCGGCTGCTTGGAATGCACGGATTTGGATGTTTTCCTCGAATCGTGCGATGATTTGACTGAACTAAATAATCACGTGACTGGTTATATAAAGTTTTGTGAAGGACTAATATGTCCTTAAAAAATTATCAAATGTTATCCAAACAACAAACCGTGGATTACGAAAGAGGTAAAGGACATCATTACGAGGAAAAGAGTTACTTTCAGTTCAGGTGATAATGCTAAGTTAAAAAGTCTACAACAAGAACTCAGATACGGAATTAGAAAATGCAGAGTGAAATATAGAGAAAAGTTTGAAGCAAACTTAAGTAATAACAACTGTAAAGCTACTTGGAAGATCATGAAAGCAATGGCCGGTATGAATTAATAAAAAAACGACTTGTCTAGTGATGAAGATATTTTACGGCTATGCTAATACATTGAATGCCTTTTATGCCAGGTTTGATAATCATGATTTTCGAGAAGAGACAAGAAAAGAGGTGGAAAAGATAATGAAAGGATCGGGATTTCACAATGAGTATGTTGTAAGTGAGAACGATGTTTCATGTGTCTTCAGAAGTGTGAATGTAAGGAAATGTGGTGGGCCCGATGGTTTGAAAGGTTGGATATTTAAGCATTGTGCTCTTTAGCTCAGCTCTATATATGCATTTATGTTTAATTAGTCTATACGTGAACATCTAGTGCCACCTATATGGAAAACATCTGAATTAATACCAGTGCCGAAGAAATCTGCTGTTAAAGAATTTAACGACCTCAGACCTGTTGCACTAACATCTATTGTTACTCAATGTTTAGAAGAGCTGATTGTCAGGTAAATTAAGAAATGTTTCTCTGTTCTACAAGATCCTATGCAGTTTGCATGCCGAGAAAATAGGAATGTTGAAGATGCAATTCTAGAATTTCTGCAAAATGTATACAAACATCTCGATACGCCTAAAAACTTTTGTAGGATATTATTTGTCGATTTATCCTCAGCTTTTAACACTATCCAACCACACCTTTTGATCTCTAAACTACATAAGCTTGACTTGAACCCATACCTTACTGCTAAGATTGTTAACTTTTTGACGTCAAGACCTCAATATGTCAAGTTGAATGACAATAAGAAAGGAAATTGTTCAGACACAGTTTTTTCAAATATAGTTACTATCAACACTGGTGCTCCCAAAGGGGCTGTGCTGTCACCTTTTAGTATTTACAATATACACAAACGACTGTACAACTGTCAATAACGCTACTACCGGTACTCATATATTGAAGTTCGCCGATGATACATGTACTCAAGGTCTGATATTTGAGGATGAAACCAGTTACAGAGAAACTATACATTGGTTTGTCAAGTGGTGTGAAGAACATTTTCTACTCCTAAATGTGAAGAAAATAAAAGAAATGATTATTGATTTTAGGAGAAATACAAATCCACTTACACCAGTCCTGTTCTAATTAAAAACGAAGAAGCTGAGCGTGTAGAAAGTTACAAATACCTTGGAGTCACTTTAGGCAATGCTTTAAATTGGAACCCCCATATTATGACCCTTTTGAAGAAGCTAAAGACTCGATTATACTTTTTACAAACACTTAATTCTTTTCATGTTGACAAAACGCTTCTATGTACCTTCTACAAAGCAATAGTTCAGAGTGTTATTTGCATTGTTGAGGTGGTAATTAAAACAAATTTCTGACTAACAAAAAACGATGTCATTATTCATAAATGTAACAGACTGTTTCAAGTCAATGATCTTTTCACCTCCTTAAATGTTTTGTACTTATGCAAATGTGAGAGTAAAATCATCTCTATTTTAAAAGATAATAGTTTACGTTCCCTCTCAACAGACTAGTCGGTTTCTCTGAACGCTCTGGTAAACCCTGGTTATAAAATGTAGACTTGAGCGGTACCGAAATTCTTTTTTGCCTAGAGCAGTCAAACTTCTATAATAAAATGTTTAATTTAGGTTACCTTAGATTTATTTTTCCACCATACATGTTATTATAAAGGTTTCTCATTAATCACCCTATATAAGATTTTGTTCTGTTTATGTACCCTAATCTCGTGCTGCATGTAAAACCACCACAATGTGCCTATGAAGGACAATAAAAGTATATCTTATCTTATCTTATCTTTTCAAAAACCAATGCAAGAACACTACCTTCCAGTAATACAGTTAGCTGTTCATCTTCTTTTCAGAAGAAACAGCTCAAGATAAGGCAGTTGCTGATCCTCCAACATCAACATTTACTGCTTTTTTTTTTTACCTTTGCCGCAGTGATCCATTTACATCCACTCTATTTCACATAGACGTGCCACGCTTTTACACCTGGAAAAATAAATCTTGGAAACGGAGAAATCGTGGAACAAGGCAGGAAGAGGACGAAATGTTTGAAGCCGCAGTGATTGGTAGGATGTACACAGTAAGTCCTAGACAAGGGGAATGGTTTTTTTTCTAAGATTGTTGCTTCACCATGGTCGAGTCCCGAGAAGTAAGTATGGTGATGTCGAAGCTGGACAATTTGCTGAACATTTACTTGATCTTGGAAGTGAAAATTTTCCTGTATGCAAAGAACCAGACAGCTTTTTTGTTAGAAATTTTGGATCATGTGTTACTACTCAAGAACTTATTGACGCAATCTTTCCGAACTTTGTTAACAACCTATCCGACCAGTTTTGGCCCTTTTGAATGAAATAGTCCGCTCAATCAACAAGAGAATGATCGAGATGATGCCTGGTGGCTTAGCAACATTTACATCTATTGACAGCTCTATCACTGAGGAGGAGGCAGTGCATTATCCAACAGAATTTCTTAATTCAATTGAAATTGCAGGTCTGCCTTCGCACAAACTCACCATAAATATTGGAATGCCAGTTATGAAAGTGAGATCTTTAACTCCCCCACGCAAGTAGCACCACGATATCTTTCAGCGACAGTTACATTGAGGACAGTTCTCTCTTTACAGTGTGCAGGTCCTGCTGTGGAATCAACGTCCCATGTCCTGACCTCTGCCCCTTGTAACACAAACACGTGGCTGGAGATGACAGAGGCAGCCTGACAACTTATTGGGGGTTTAATGTTGCTAAACACAAATAGAATCTTAGTCAGGTGTATAAAACCAGGAAAAGTAAACCAGTTAGTACAAGAGCCATAAAACGAGGGTGCGGGGAAGTTTGCAGATTTAAATGCCATACAAATATTAGCTCTGATAGAGAATCCATTACCTAAGGCACAAAAGAATCCGAATAAGGAGTGAAAGCCCTAATGTGATTGACATGCCACATGACTATGGTGAGTCTGAAGACAGTTTAAATTAGACTTTGACAGAAAGGAAAAAATAAATCTGGTTGTTCCCGATGCTAG
Source organism: Elysia crispata (assembly GCA_033675545.1). Taxonomy (NCBI): domain Eukaryota; kingdom Metazoa; phylum Mollusca; class Gastropoda; family Plakobranchidae; genus Elysia; species Elysia crispata. Next base: position 451,708 of record JAWDGP010006108.1, read on the forward strand.
AGCAATTGATTTAAAGCCAGTATGTATGTGAGTATATACAACTTGATGAGCAAAAGCGGATCTTAACGATCGGTGTAATTAAAATCTTGCACCTCATGTGTACCATGCGTTCTGTAAAGCACCGCATTAAGTATCATATCTACAAGACAGAGTGTGTGACAGTGAAATGAAGTGAATTTTATTACCATACGATGGAAAGTGTGTGCATTTTTTTTTTGTGTGTGTAAATGGCTAACATTCTCATGGCTTGAGGAAAAAAATAGTTGAGGAAGCAGTAAAACTTCAACAAGTGTGCTCATTGTTAAAGTATCAAGATGATAAAATTGCATTTTACGTAATTTGTAATGTTCTGAGCGTTAACAAGGGTAATTTGGGGGGGGGGGGGGGGTAAGAGAGAGAGAGAGAGAGAGAGAGAGAGAGAGAGCGAGAGAGAGAGAGAGAGAGAGAGAGAGAGAGAGAGAGAGAGAGAGAGAGAGAGAGAGAGAGAGAGAGAGAGAGAGAGAGAGAGAGAGAGAGAGAGAGAGAGAGAGAGAAAGAATCGCAATCGTAACTTCGTTACTTGTATGCTCGAGAATGCTTTTTCTACATATTGACATTAGTTATGTTGGTGCAAATTACTATTTCGTTATTTTTATGAAAATTATTTCTTCACTGCAGTTGAAGTTTTTCTTGTAAGAGTGCTTCCCTCTTAACAAGTGAAAGTGTCTTTAAATGGTTCTTATTTAGCTGGCTTTTTAGCTTTCAGATGCTTCATTTTTACGTGCAATATTTTAGGTTATTATAGTTTGCAAGATCTGTTATTTTGATTGATGAACTGCTTATATCTGTTAACGCCGCGAACTTCAGTTATATAAGAAAGATTGTTCAGTACTATTCAGGATCTTTTTAAGAGCATTTAAATCGCAGTACAACGCGTAGCATCAAACAAATAATGCGACGATGAGAATAAAGCAAAAAACAACAGTCAACTGAAAACTAAAACCCAAATTGATTGCATACAACCGTAAGTGTCTGACAACTTAGTATCAAAGTTGGCGAATGCATAGGTCAAGCTGATTTAATACAACCGTATGTGCTCTTACGGCTGTAATCAATCACGATACTCTTACTTACTCCCACCGTAAGTGCACTTACAGTAGTAATCAAAAACTATTTTAAACATCGCAAGTGTTGTATGTCCACTATCTCAAAAAAGCCAAAAAGATAACAGAAAAATGAAAAGATACAATAATCCGTCATGACAAAGACAGCTTTGTTTCCAATGCGCATTAAAATCGGTGAAAAATTATCGAAATGGTGAAGTTTTTTTTGTCCTCCTGTAAAATTTGCAAAATGTTGCTTACGGCAGTAATCAATACCACCCGCGACTACTACTACTACTACTACTACTACTACTACTACTACTACTACTACTACTACTACTACTACTACTGCTACTACTACTACTACTACTACTACTACTACTACTACTACTATTACTGCTACTACTACAACTACTTCTGATACTAACACTACTATTACACCTATTTTTATTACTACTACTACTACTACTACTACTACTACTACTACTACTACTACTACTACTACTACTACTACTGCTGCTGCTGCTGCTGCTGCTGCCGCTACTTCTACTACAACTACTATGACTGGTACTACTACAGCTATTACTACTCTTTCAAATACTACTACAACAACTACGACTACTTCTACCACTACAGCTTCTAGTATTTAGACTATACTACTACTACTACTACTACTACTACTACTACTACTACTACTACTACTACTACTACTACTACTACTACTACTACTACTACTACTACTACTACTGTTTCTGTTAATAAGCATTAAAAGCCGTTAAAGGCCTTGACATTAATTTTATTGAAGTATTTACACCTTATTTTAAAAAAAATTATTGTGACAATTTGTGACGGTCAACTTTTTTTAAACAAAATTTTATTCAGGATTCCCATAAAAATCATATTTATTTCGGATTCAGCTTCAAACTTTCCATTTTAGTGAAACTTAATATTCAAGGATTATGAATCTGAATTTTAAGTGAGTGTGCATTTATAGAGTATAAATCTGAAAATTAGCAAAATCTAAATGGCGTTTTCTTTGCATTTAATAGAGCCTTCATTAATTTAGCTTTTAAACTTGTATGCCATTTACGCCTAAGGCCGTGACCAAGATGCCAGAAATTCATTCAGCGAGTGGATTTTATTTGGCCCTAAACGCTTAAGCCGGTAAACTTGGCTATGCGCGAAAAACGAATCGTTTTATCCAGAACTATTCGCGCAAGTGCAGTTGTAAGACAAAATTTAATTCTTTTATTTAACTTGTTTTAAGTTCAACTAGTGAATTATAAAGACAAATTTCATCAGCGTTACTATTTTCGAATCGGTAAAGTTAAAATCAAGCAATTTAGACAGTTTTTTCACTCTAGCTCGAAACTCAGGAATTGTTCCATACGCGTATAGGGAACGGCACCGACGTCAGCATGGAAGGGACAGTGATGAGGAGGTGAAGATAGACAGAGACAGGTAAGATAAGAGACATAAGAATTTCCAAGGCAAGTATTAAAAAGACCAAAAAGAAGGAAAAAAATCGATTGTTGTTGTTGTTGTTATTATTATTATTATTATTATTATTATTATTATTATTATTATTATTATTATTATTATTATTATTATTATTATTATTATTATTATTATTATTATTATTATTATTGTTATTATTATTATTGTTATTGTTGTTGTTGTTGTTGTTGTTGTTGTTGTTGTTATTATTATTATTATTATTATTATTATTATTATTATCCTTGTTGTTGTTTTTATTGATGTTTACGTGGTTGCTGTTATTGTTATAAATAGTTTACTTACAATTCTATCAACAAATAACATATATATAGTGCTTTCCCCTAAAACACTTTGTTTTCAATATTTCCTTTATAATATTCTTAACAAGAATTTCTAATGATTTGATCTCTAATTTGACCTCGAGTGGCTTTATTAATAACTTCAGCCACACCAGACATTATTCTCCTAATAAACAAGGTTTACAGTATAGGTATTTATATATTAAGTTAGTCCCATTACATAAGACAATCACTATCAAAGCTCACGATGTAGTTTTGTGGCAGTGAATAAGGCACTTATGAAGGACTGTAGGGCTGTTTACACTCTAATCAGTAAACATGCTGTCACAAGGGTATGAATGGGGTTCATTACCCGTATAGATTATAAAATAATCAATTTTACTCTATTACTCGCTAAAAAACTGTTAAACGCCTCTGCTTACGTGTTATGACCTATACAGTAAATCAAGAAAGTTTGAAGTGTCAGCACTGATGTAATTCACCTCTAAAATTGAATGCGCAATTACCCAGCTGAGACAAATATTGAGAAAAAAGCTTTTCTCTCTCAGGCTCCTTTCATGATGTTTAACTTATGTTCAAACATACCGGTCAGAGCACATTTCCGATGATATTTTCAGTGTCTGGCACAGATTACATTTTTCTATTTATTTCATTTTTACAATTTGAAAAGAACTCAAAATATTTCCCCGATTTATTCAAGCTCATGACTAAACACGTCAACAGGAATAAAATCTTGTAACAAACAAAAAGGGATGAATAATAATTTGATAGTTAACATGTATTCTATTCAAGTTCAACTTGAAAACGCCATCCTTTTATTACTTCATAACCAACAGTTGCGTTGCATGAAACTTTAAGTTTGATTTCTAATGTGAGGCTGGTGATGTTTAACTGACGTGTCTTACCAGTCTCACAATATATATATATATATATAGTATAAAAGGCAACTTTGATTTCTTTGTTCCCTATCTCCTCCTAAACCACCCAACGTACAGTGATAAAGTTAACTGATTTATGATCTGCCAAGTTCAGTGTGTGTCGCGGTGAAGGAAAAAAACTTTAAAAAATTTGGATTTAGGCTACAAAATGCCTTTAAAAGTTCATTATATATTTTTTATTGTAATTAATTCCTCAATTTTAATTGCCAAATTCGTTATAAAGAACCAAATAACATATAAAACAAAGTTTTCAGCGTTTTCGAATATTTTTATTTAAATAACTCTTTTAAAACAATCTATCATTATTTTTTTCAAACATAAAAGTGTTGTAAAACCATGGTTTTTTTTTTTTCAAAGGTGTGAGGAACTGAAAGAAAATTAAGTTTAAACGAAATTTGGCATCTTGCAGGTTGAGACAAAAGCGTCATATTATGTGTTTACTTTCGGTAATGGCACTCTATTTGACTTTTTCTCTCAATGGCTTACCTAATCTAGGTGAATCAGAAAATTTCCAAAGCTCTGAGATTAATTAATATTGATTGCAAGATTTCATCAATTGTTTTTATTGAAATGCTATCTTTATGTGGAAAGATCTACACACTGAATTTTCTTAGATCTAAATTAAATATATAATTTATTTCTTCGATAAAAGGACTGTAAGTAACTTAGTATACTATAGTAGGATAAAGTAGAGGAATCTGGGTTCTGGATTTAAAAATAGAATTTAGATCTAAATCGCCTTGATCTTAGGCTTTTTATATAAACGTCAAGATCTAGACATAGATCTAAGCGTAGTCAGAATCTAGATTTAGATCACCCAGTTTAAAATAATAGGCATAAAAGTATAATCTAAGATCTAGATCTAGGTTTAAACATAGAATCAAAATCTGGTAATCTTGAGGACTTCCCAAACAATGAAGTGTAGTCAGAATATAGATCTAGATCTAGAATATAAATAGTCTAGAATCAAATTTGGATTTAAATTAGTCTTCAGTCAAAATATAGATCTAGATCTTGATAAGATGCTATAACATTTTTCACACTCCATCGAAAAGCAAAATTTTTTATTGCGGTTTAGATCTAGAGCTACTTGATTGTGAAAGTTTTTGTTATCTTTCTGGAAACATTATGTAGTATTTTTGGATGCAAAAATATTTATACAGAATGCTAGAATAATGAAAAGGCATAATAATTATATGCGAGCACTCAAATGATAAATTAGCGTACCACACGCTTTCAACACATTGTGTACTAAACAAACTGGGCCTGTAAATTGTCGGAGAGTCGATCGGTATTTTGACAAATTGAAGGTCATTATAACCTATCCCCAAGATTTACCCTTTTAGGCTGATTGATTATTTTCGCCCCATAATTTGTTTTTTTTTCTTATACATTTAAGACAAGATAAAAAAGGCTTGAAAATCTCAAACGTGAAACAAATTTGAACTTATAAAAAGGGTAAGCCTCATGCTTCCAAACCATCTTAGACATTGGCCGGAACTTGGTGCTGGTAAAGATTTCTTAACTTCTGATTTAGAGTAAGTGAAATTTTTTTATAAAAATGTTATACATTCAGCTGCTGGTTATTCCGCTGTAATGACCTTCTTCTTCTTCTTCTTCTTCTTCTTCTTCTTCTTCTTCTTCTTCTTCTTCTTCTTCTTCTTCTTCTTCTTCTTCTTCTTCTTCTTCTTCTTCTTCTTCTTCTTCTTCTTCTTCTTCTTCTTCTTCTTCTTCTTCTTCTTCTTCTTCTTCTTCTTCTTCTTCTTCTTCTTCTTCTTCTTCTTCTTCTTCTTCTTCTTCTTCTTCTTCTTCTTCTTCTTCTTCTTCTTCTTCTTCTTCTTCTTCTTCTTCTTCTTCTTCTTCTTCTTCTTCTTCTTCTTCTTCTTCTTCTTCTTCTTCTTCTTCTTCTTCTTCTTCTTCTTCTTCTTCTTCTTCTTCTTCTTCTTCTTCTTCTTCTTCTTCTTCTTCTTCTTCTTC
>JAWDGP010006108.1:462500-587500 GCA_033675545.1 Elysia crispata
CCTCGGCTTGCTGAATAAATTTATGGTGGCATGTTAAGCTACCGGACAACACCAGCTTTACTTTTTTAAAAAGTTTTTTTTTTTTTTTGCACAAAAACCTTTTAACTGCAGCTGGAGGTAGAAGGAATTTCACATAACGGTTTGGTAGACTTCGTTAAAATAACTTTAGATAGGAGCCTCGTTTCTGAGCCGCTTTGCTTAATCGAGTCCTATTTGAGATTGCTTCAAAGTGGACTGACTGTCTCAAAACAACATGAAAGTTTATAATTATTTCCATTCGTAACTTGTTACTTGTAGTCAGTTGTCGTGTATAGTTTGTTCCCCAGATCATGGCTCGTCTCTTGGTTTCTCCCTCCACCCTCCTGGTTGTGGCATCGGTCGTGGCAGGTAAGGGGAGATAACGTTGTCCTTGTGGGTATGTGTGTGTGGGAGGGAGGGGAGAGGGATGTTAAAACTAAATTATTTTCCGTTGTATTATAAACAGATTTTTTTCGCCTTAAGCTTTGAAAACTGGTTTTAGGAAGTTGTATGAATTGTGTAGTGATCAACATATTAGAACGGAATCGTTAGAAAATGTTTCAATTATTCCCTTTTTGTTCTCTCAACAGGAAGTTAATGATCTTATAATAATAATAATAATAATAATAATAATAATAATAATAATAATAATAATAATAATAAGAAGAAGAAGAAGAAGAAGAAGAAGAAGAAGAAGAAGAAGAAGAAGAAGAAGAATGTGCATCTGCTCTGACATGATGGCCGGAAGTCGTTCAGGTGAACTGAAGAGAAAGAATTCAACTTAAGACGACGACTGGGAAATGACAAGAAAATATACCTATGATCTTTAAAATGCAACGTTAGCAATTTATTCATTTATCAACTTTACACATATTTGAAACTGTTGAGCGTATAGCGCGAGGGAGATAGAAATATAGGATAAATTAAATTTTATAATATAGTATAAATTTTACCGATTACTTAGTTTATATTTTAAGAAGTTTCACGAAAGAAAAAAAAACTCTTTGTTTTTCTGTATTAGAAATATGTCTCAGAATATTTTTTGTAATATTCGTAACATATTTTCAGCATATTTTTAATACCGGTACATAAAAAGTTCTCTTGATTGGACTTCATTTGTCATAAAGAATAACTCCTTCACCGAGGCAAGGTCGGTTTTTAAGTTTAAACTAAAACTCCAAAACTACAAGTAAGCCCTGTTGTCATCTATCTTCCGTAGAAGATGCTTGATACAATTAATCAAATTTATAAAAATAAAAAGATGTTCTAATCTTTCACCATTGTCTCGTCTACTAGCGTTGATAACTGATAGCCATGTGTCCATTTCTGTCCAAGTCCAGGCAATCCAAACATGAGGTTAGGTTGAGATCGAACCATCAGTCAATTTCTAATCGTTAGTCTGACGCGCTAACCCTTGAGCAACACCTTAGGAGAATGTATTCTCTGAAGCAAAAGACACAAAACTGATGTCTCAATTGTTCAATAAGATCTGTTGACTGCCAGGTAACATGTAGATCTCTGGAGACTCAAGCAAACAGGACCGTAGATGGCTAGTCTTTCACCAGTGATTTATCGAAATAATTATAACTAAAAACAAAGATGCTTGTAATGTAATTATTCTTCAAATCACTTTGAGGAAGAGGATTAAGTTTTCTGCACATTTGAATCAGACTGGTTAATAGATTGATTGGTTGATTGTTAGGTTGAGACATGTTTTACAGTAATCCCAAACCCTCCGGGTACAAATTCTTCAACCATCAACAGAGAACTCTCGCAGGGCTACTAGCAGTCCACACGTTATCTCTTGGGAAGTTAGTGCTTCCTGCTAGCCCTTCGTAAAACTGGGTCGTAAACGGAACAATGGATTTTGACAAGTCATGTTTCTAATCGGCTTCTAAGAATCAATTCTACCTAAAATTAATTTATACGCCCAACATGATTAAATGACCGATATAGAAGTCACCATCTCTCTCGCCAGGATCATCCGGTTGTGTGCTTGAAACAAAAGTCTACGATATCGATGTGCGGACTCGACTCATCTTAGCTATTCAGACGACCATTGATTTGAACAAATATGAGATATCTGCTATCTACAAAGACAGAGTCTATCTGGGAAGCAAACAGGTGGCTCCCTTCAACATCCAGCAAGATGACGCAGCTTGTGTCACTCAAGGTGGCTACCTGCTCGAAATCGACAACAATGAAGAAAACAAGTTCACTTGGGACTTCGCCCAGAGGCTCGGTAACACAGATTATGTCGCTACCGGCGCCAATGACATAGATCAAGAGGGAAAGTTTGTTTTCTACCACAGCAAGAAGCCACTGCCAAGTAATGTAACATGGCTGCCCAACCAACCAGATGACGCTGGCGGAAACGAGGATTGTATGGTACACTGGATTCCCCGAGGAGGGCTCAACGACATTCCGTGTAACCTCAGAGTGAAGTACATGTGTGAGATCCCTCTGCTCTAGACCAAGCCACAATGTGGCACGGTTTGGCACATCCTTTCCTCTCTAGACCCTACGGGTTATGATAGTTTGAGAAAGTTCAATTTTGTCTGTCTAATAAAGGTCATCCCAACCAAAAAATTGTTGTCTTACTATTGCTAACTAAGCCCCATTATCATTACTGGCATTCCTGTTATTGCTCTTGTATCCTCCATTTTCTCTTCCTCTCTTTTGCTTCCATAGTCTCAAGGGAAAGGACATTTTGGATATAATTACACATGAACCCTGAATCTCATTTAAGAACTGTCGACTAAGGATTCGAAAGAAAACAACGTTGCTGGATTCGATTCAAATCTCATTTTCTCTCACCATTTGCTTTGGAGCCTGGGTTTTCCTTTTAATAGACGAGCTGCATCAGCTATGAACAAATCATTTAAACCTTTAAGTCTGGCCCGCCTGCAGTGCTCGAGTGACTAAAATATGCTACCTAAATGGTACACAGGTTTCTTTCTTTCTTCCAAATTAGGGTAAGGAAACCTAGAATGAGAGAAAAAGAATGAAGGCTATAAATGTATGTGCTCAAGACGAGACGGAGTAGGTTGCAGACCATGCAACATCCCCATATGCATGACATGTACACTCATCAAATCATCGACTACATTCACTCCACAATCTCCCCTACAACACTCTACATAAGCTCTCATGGCCCTCACACAACGTCATCTATCTCATTACATGTAGCCTATGCAGCAACGTCATCTATCTCATTACATGTAGCCTATGCAGCAACGTCATCTATCTCATTACATGTAGCCTATGCAGCAACGTTATCTATCTCATTACATGTAGCCTATGCAGCAACGTCATCTATCTCATTACATGTAGCCTATGCAGCAACGTCATCTATCTCATTACATGTAGCCTATGCAGCAACGTCATCTATCTCATTACATGTAGCCTATGCAGCAACGTCATCTATCTCATTACATGTAGCCTATGCAGCAACGTCATCTATCTCATTACATGTAGCCTATGCAGCAACGTTATCTATCTCATTACATGTAGCCTATGCAGCAACGTTATCTATCTCATTACATGTAGCCTATGCAGCAACGTCATCTATCTCATTACATGTAGCCTATGCAGCAAACAGTATGTAGGAATAACATCACAGACACTACGCAAACAGTTTAACACACAGATTAACATTCACAATGATAGAGGTGACGTTCTTGCCAAACATTTTAACTTCTCCAGGCACAACATCAACCACGCATGAATCACACCAATAGGCCTGTAAGTTACTCACAGCAGACATGATAGGCCTACTAAACAAAGAAACATTCTGGATTCACATGTCACAGACACTAGAATCATATGGTTTTCTTCTTCTTCTTCTTCTTCTTCTTCTTCTTCTTCTTCTTCTTCTTCTTCTTCTTCTTCTTCTTCTTCTTCTTCTTCTTCTTCTTCTTCTTCTTCTTCTTCTTCTTCTTCTTCTTCTTCTTCTTCTTCTTCTTCTTCTTCTTCTTCTTCTTCTCCTCCTTCTTCTCCTTCTTCATCTTCTTCTTCTCCTTCATCTCCTCGTCCTCGTCCTCGTCCTCGTCCTCGTCCTGGTCCTCCTCGTCCTTCTTCTTCTTCTTCTTCTTCTTCTTCTTCTTCTTCTTCTTCTTCTTCTTCTTCTTCTTCTTCTTCTTCTTCTTCTTCTTTTGTTCACCCTTTTTTTTTTGTTCTTTTCACAAATGTAGCACCTAGTCTGAGGCTGCAAGACGAAGGCCGAGGTATAATTCTCTCTCTCTCTCTCTCTCTCTCTCTCTCTCTCTCTCTCTCTCTCTCTCTCTCTCTCTCTCTCTCTCTCTCTCTCTGTGTGTCTCTGTCTCTCTCTCTCTCTCTCTCTCTCTCTCTCTCTCTCTCTCTCTCCCTCTCTATCTCTGTCTCGCTCTCTCTCTCTGTCTCTCTCTGTCTGTGTCTGTGTCTGTGTCTCATTCTCTCTGACTCTTTCTCTTTACCTCTCTCTCCTCTGTCTCTTCTTTCCCTCTGTCTTTCTGTCTGACTTTCTGTCTGTCTGTCTGTCTGTATCTCTCTCTCTCTCTCTCTCTCTCTCTCTCTCTCTCTCTCTCTCTCTCTCTCTCTCTCTCTCTTAGTCTTTCCCTGTGCCTCTGTCTTTATCTCTCTGTCCGTCTGTCTGTCTGTCTGTCTGACTGTCTGTATATCTCTCTGTCTGTCTGCGTGTCTGTCTGTCTGTCTGTCTGACTGTCTGTATATCTCTCTGTCTGTCTGCGTGTCTGTCTGTCTGTCTGTCTGACTGTCTGTATATCTCTCTGTCTGTCTGCGTGTCTGTCTGTCTGTCTGACTGTATATCTCTCTGTCTGTCTGCGTGTCTATCTGTCTGTCTCTGTCTTTGTCTCTGCCTCTGTCTGTCTGTCTGTCTGTCTCTCTCTCTCTCTCTCTCTCTCTCTCTCTCTCTCTCTCTCTCTGTGACATACAACAATCAGCGCAGACAACTTTCCCCCTTGTTGGTTGTTGCATCTCACACGTTACTCCCAAGTTCGATCCACAGAATAATAAACAAACAGAATTACAAATCGTCTCCCTGTCTAACACCGCCAAAGCCAAGCATCCGAAAGTCGGTCATTTTCATTCTGTCTGAAACTTTATTTTCAGCACTCTTTTATCCTGTATGTATAAATTTTGAAAATATTTTTGGCTAAAGGGAAGAAGAAAAATAAAGAGATTTATTTCTAGTCTAAGCTGTTAGTTGTCAGGCTTCCTAGATCTTAATCTGACTTCTAGTGATGTTTGGTTTATTTTTCTTCAATAAATCTTACCCTCTTAAATTTTAATAAATTTATGTCAGAAATTTTTTAAGAAAATTAATATATCTTTCATCATTATAATCGTGTTTAAAGTTAGTTTGTCTTTCCCTGAAGATAAATTCATTGCTTAGACATTATTCCCAAGTTCAATGATAGCAACGAATGAATTGTGTACGTCCTCAGACAAACTATTATGGCGGATGAGATTGGGCGTCTGCACGGGTTTTGCGACGTTTTTGTATGGGAATTGTGAATCTGTATTATTGTTGACAAAAACGGTTGCTAGTTCAATGAACAGTTTGCAAGGGACGCATTAGGTTTGCGAGGGATGTGAATAGGACTGTGGTATAAAATTTGACTCACTTTATAATGAGCTGTGTCAATAATGCAAGACTTCCTGGTAGCCGCCTGCAGTCAGTATATGGGATGCATTCATCCTACTGATAGCGCAACATATAGCATGCCATCAGGAAACACTGGAGTATATATATATATATATATATATATAATTATATTTCTATAAGGCCTTCACTATGTAGACAGAACAACCAGCAAGAAAGTTACAACAAAAAGGGAAAGTTCACGACCTGCTAAAAGTTTCTTCAGATAAAGAAACATGCAACATAAACATAATAAGACTGGCACCATAGCTAAATATCAGAGAAGAAATTTTAACAAAAATTGTAACAAAAGTTCCAGAAAAAGAAAAAAGCGGTGATGAATTTGAAAGCAAAGCCAGACACAGTTACAAGCGCCAATAATGTTGACAAGCGGTTATTTCTTCAGACGTATCTAGACAAAGTATCCAAACAGAAAAAAAAATTTAAACAAAAGTTTTGACATCCACAGCAACTCTTCGGCTACAGCGCTGAGCCCATCGCACGAAAGTGAGGGGAAAAATTTCACAGAAATTCTTCATATTCCGAACAAACCAACCAAACGTCCTAAGTCTTTAGAGATGCAGAGCTCTTAACTTGATCAAATTCAACTGCAACATTCAACGTCACAATCCAATAAAATCTGTGAAGGGTATGAAAGCCATACATCTAGAGCAGTTTGACTAAATCGGCAGCTTTGAGGGTGAATTCCACATCCAGACAGAAAAGATGCTAATCCTGTTGTGCAACCTCCAAGAAACTACCCTGTCAACGTATAGAGAGAACTTGAGACAGAACTGGCCCGCATAAAGCACCTAAACAATATTTGGAAAGAGACAGAGCCAACTAATTGGGTGAATTCCATCCGGTTCAGCAAGGGTCAAATGGAAAACTGAGAGTTTCTCAAGATCCCATAGATCTGAACAAAGTGATTAAAAAGACATTATGTTCCACAAGATTCCCACTCTATAGGACATCTCATATAGGTTCAAAGAAGCCAAGCTCATCTCTAAGCTGGATGCTCTGCACGGTGACTGGGCCATCCAGCTCGATGAGAGCTCAAGCAAGTTCGCAACTTTCGTTTCACTATTCGGCAGGTACAGATTCAAGAGACTGCCGTTTAGTCTGAATGTCTCTACAACATTTTTCAGATGAAGATGGACCAGATAATCGAGGAGTGCCCTGGATCTTTAGGCATTTCTGACGATATGCGCGTCTTTGGAAGGACAGAGGAATAGCATGATAGAAATCTCCTCAACCTCATGAAAGTAAGCCGCCACAAGAGAGGCCCAGTATTCAGCAGCAACAAATGTACCATCAAACAGTCGCAAAAACATTTTTACGAAATCATTTGGGGTAAAAAGGGGTCCACCCAGACTCTGAGAAATGCGGTAACATCAAAGAGAAGCCAGCTCCTATACAACAGTAAAGGAGCTTCATCAATTTATGGGCATGATTCAGTCCACCAGCTCATTCATTGCTAAACTGAGTTCCCACACAGAACGTCAGAGAAAACTGCTGCTTGGAATTGGACTGAGACTCATGACCACGCGTTCCAAAATAGAAAGAAGCTAGTCGATAAACAGATGAAGCTACTACGAGCCTAACAAGGCAACTGTCTCAGAGCCCATTGACAGGGAACGGGACAGACCTTTTTCAGGAAGGAAGACCATAACAAGTGTCAACAAATTTATAATTGATTCAGAAAAGAGGGACGCAAACATCGATAGAGAACCCCTAGCTTTGGACAGGCTCCACACATACATCTTTGGAAGACTCGTCACCATCCTGAGTGACCACAAATCTCTGAAAATTTTACAACACAAGAACTTGACCAAGGCTCCACCAAGGCTTCAGAGAATGCTTCTGCGATTCCAACCTATAACCGCCTAATTCAGTACAAGGCAGGAAAAGAACAGATCGTCAGAGATTATCTATCAGAGTAAGTCCGACAGCGGCTAAAGAGATAGAACTTGACCGAATGAAACACCAAGTGCCAACAAGACCCTTTCAAAAGAAGTCGCTGAAGATGTATTTTTCTTCAAAATTTTTACCTTCTAGCTGATTATTATAGCAAAATGCCATTTGCAAAACCTATGAAAATTTAACAATCAAGGAAACAATCGACCATTTGGAGTCGATCTTGCCATCCTCTGGATTCCAAGAGTTTTTATTAGTGACAATAGCCAACATAAAACTTTGACAGCTTCAAGAAACAATAGGACTTTAAGCACTTAACTTCGAGTCCCCGTTTTTATCCAAATCCAACTAGTTTATTGAAAAAAACGTACAAACTGTTTAAGTTTGCTTAAAGAAAGCGATGGCACACGAGCAAAGGTCTCAAATTGTCCCTCTGTCACTCCGAACAACACACATTGATACCTTCCTTGCACAATCTGCAGAGCTATTGTTTAATAGAAAAGTGGAGTCACATACTTTACACCAGTAGACATTAAAAGCGAAAACACATATTGAGAGCAAGCAAAATATACAAAATCATACTTTGATATGCACGTAAGAGATCTGCCTCCTCTGGTTGAACACCAGCAGGTTACTGTACAAGACACCAGTACTGGCCTGTGGTCAGCAGGTTTCTGTACAAGACACCAGCACTGGCCTGTGGTTAGAAGGTTTCTGTACAAGACACCAGCACTGGCCTGTGGTAAGCAGGTTACTGTATAAGACACCAGCACTGACCTATGGTCAGCAGATTGCTGGATAAGACGCCAGCACTGGCCTGTGGTCAGCAGGGTACTGTACAAGACACTAGCACTGGCTTGTGGTCAGCAGGTTTCTGTACAAGGCACTAGCACTGGCCTGTGGTCAGCAGGTTTCTGTACAAGACAGCAGCACTGGCCTGTGGTCAGCAGGTTTCTATACTAGACAGTAGCACTGGCCTGTGGTCAGCAGGTTTCTGTACAAGACACTAGAACTGGTCTGTGGTCAGCAGGTTTCTGTACAAGACACTAGCACTGGCCTGTGGTCAGCAAGTTTCTGTACAAGACACTAGCACTGGCTTGTGGTCAACAGATTTCTGTACAAGAAACTAGCACTGGCTTGTGGTCAGCAGGTTTCTGTGCAAGACACTAGCATTAGCTTGTGGTCAGCAGGTTTCTGTACAAGACACTAGCACTGGCCCGTGGTCAGCAGGTTTCTGTACAAGACACTAGCAATGGCCTGTGGTCAGCAGGTTTCTGTACAAGACACTAGCACTGGCCTGTGGTCAGCAGGTTTCTGTACAAGACACTAGCACTGGCCTGTGGTCAGCAGGTTTCTGTACAAGACACTAGCACTGGCCTGTGGTCAGCAAGTTTCTGTACAAGACACTAGCACTGGCTTGTGGTCAGCAGGTTTCTGTACAAGACACTATCACTGGCTTGGGGGCAGCAGGTTTCTGTACAAGACACTAGCATTGGCCTGTGGTCAGCAGGTTTCTGTACAAGATACTAGCAATGGCCTGTGGTCAGCAGGTTTCTGTACAAGACACTAGCACTGGCCTGTAGTCAGCAAGTTTCTGTACAAGACACTAGCACTGGCTTGTGGTCAACAGGTTTCTGTACAAGACACTAGCACTGGCTTGGGGTCAGCAGGTTTCTGTACAAGACACTAGCATTGGCTTGCGATCAGCAGGTCTCTGTACACAACAGCAGCACTGGCGAACCAGAGTCAACCTGAGGGACGGCATGACCTTCAGGTGGCACGGTGCCCACACTCAAGCCAGCACGCAGCCTTCAGCTAGGAACAACTCAGGGAAACACCACCCTCTGCACCCGCAGTTTCTGCACATTCAGGCCCCCAAAACGTTTAGAATTGACATTTTCTCAATTTTCGAAATACATAGTAAAGAGATATTTAAAAAAAAAATGCTTTTATTTACAACTTTCAGCATTGAGACAACTTTTTTCCACCGATAGTGAGATGTCAAGGAATGACACAAATGTTTTTCTTTAAACCGCAGTTTCATTTAATACGATAAGACAGCCGCATCTTTAATGTCTATCCATGAACATCTACAACTTTGTATCAACCTATTTTTTCATTTTCTTTAAAGAATAAAGTTGAGTTATATCTTTACAAAATGGATGCCTTTACAACCAAGAAACATATATCCAGCGACAGTTTAATCGAGCTAGCTGAAGACAGAATGGAGTGGAAAACCAAGATCGTCAGTGCCTGCAACAGGTTTGACCCATAGAGATACTCCATTAAAAAGGCTAGAGGAAGCAGAGCCTTTCGATCGGCGCCATCATTAGGGCAAGATGTAGATTCAGCCCTACTAGAAATTTGCATTTGATTTGTACAGTATTAAAAAAAAAAAGAAAAAAATTGAACGGAACAAAAAATAAAGGCATCACAGCTTAAAGAAAACTATAAATCTAGCATGCATACAAAGTAAGTATAATGGAAAAGGGCACATGTGTTAATTGAATAAATAAATAAATAAATAGATAAATAAACAAATAATGTAGGGGGTACATATTTCGTGAAAATCATATTTTGTAGGAGACGATGAAAGACATGAAAAAAATTAAGAGGGATGGGGGGAAAAAAAAAAAATAAAAAAAAATATATATATATATATATTGTAATGGGAGTTACAAGAAAAGAAGGAAGGAAGGATAAGAGAAAGAAAGAACAAAGAAAAAGAGAGAGAGAGAGACGAAGAAGAAGGAGGAGAAGAAGAAGAAGAAGAAGAAGAAGAAGAAGAAGAAGAAGAAGAAGAAGAAGAAGAAGAAGAAGAAGAAGAAGAAGAAGAAGAAGAAGGAGAAGAAGAAGAAGGAGAAGGAGAAGGAGAAGAAGAAGGAGAAGGAGAAGAAGAAGAAGAAGAAGAAGAAGAAGAAGAAGAAGAAGAAGAAGAAGAAGAAGAAGAAGAAGAAGAAGAAGAAGAAGAAGAAGAAGAAGAAGAAGAAGAAGAAGAAGAAGAAGAAGAAGAAGAAGGAGAAGGAGAAGGTGGAGAAGGAGAAGGAGAAGAAGAAGAAGAAGAAGAAGAAGAAGAAGAAGAAGAAGAAGAAGAAGAAGAAGAAGAAGAAGAAGAAGAAGAAGAAGAAGAAGAAGAAGAAGAAGAAGAGGAAGGAGGAGGAGGAAGAGGAGAACAATTATGAAATTAATTACAGTTGCTATTATTATTTTCATTGTATTTATTCTGTTTCATTTATTATTATTTTTTTTTAAATTTGTTCAGTAATTTTGTTCTCATCCTTTCGGCCCCGTATGAGTGTTACGTCAATTAACACTTCACAGTTTATGTGCTAACATAATGCTCTCTTAGACCTATATTCCTTCTGCTTAAGAATAAACATGAATAAAATGTTTTGCTTGATCGAGATCATGATGCAGTCTCTGATCTAGATTGATTAATCTGTTTTTACTTTGGAAAGTGAAGATCGTTTTTTTTTTTTTTTTTTTTTCTTTTAATTCCACTTAGATACACTATACATAGTACTATTAGTAGCCTAAGAGCGGCATTTTCCCCCATAAAATGGCGGAGGTGATGTCATACTCGGAGGACCACGTCACGTGACCTCGTTGTTGGCTCTTTACTGACCAAGGTTAATTGTCCCTACTTTTTGGGCCTAGCCCTTGTAGAAGAAGGATTTAACGAAACCTTTCACTCTGAAAAAATTTCTTGGTTTTATCAGAGTACTTTAAAGAAATGAGTCCTATAAGTAACCTGATTTTTTTTCTTTAATACAAAAGGTGTATCCCGTCAAATTATTAAACGAAGAGAAACGATATAATGAACTTTTAAACTAAAATTAATTGATTGACATTCTTTCTTTAAAATTTTATTAGCCTTACATTCTTAACTTATTGCTGTTATCAATAAGGTATACTTCTTTAAGCTGGAAACACCAAATTTCAACTTGAATCTTAGTGGGTTATCAGGATTTTATTAACATCAGTTACTGAAAACCAATATAGACTTGAACCAAAGATGACAAAAAATCTGGCAGGTAAGCCGATGGTTTGTTTACCAACAAGTCCTGGCCTTGTGATGAATTCAGTGTCGCAACTGATGAGGGATAATGTCGATGATTCAGGTTTCTAATATTAGGAATTTCACGTGTCTTCAGTTATTTTCACCCACGAGTTTTAGCTCTTCAGATAGATCTAGATCGAAGTTCCTGTTTATTGGCACGTCTAGATTAAATATCTAGATTTAAATCAGGTTGTTAATTTGTTATTTTTGTGTACCCAGCTTCTTTGTAGATCTATTTGGAGACGTTGTAGGTAAGAATTTAAATACGATCAGCCTGTAGATCTCGATCTAGATTTAGGTATATAGAACTCTAAATCTAATTAGACGGTAAGGTCTCAATTTAAAAAAAAACAGACAGAAAAAGTGTATAATATAATCTTTAAGTGTGACAGCTTCAGTTCTAAAGGACATAGTAACGAAAACATTTTTGATAGGTCTAGGTAGATCACCTCATCAAGATGCACCTCTTTCCTGCCCCTTTAAGATAAAATTTTATTCTGCTTTAGTTATTTTCGTCCGCATCTGGAT
Organism: Elysia crispata; assembly: GCA_033675545.1. Classification (NCBI taxonomy): domain Eukaryota; kingdom Metazoa; phylum Mollusca; class Gastropoda; family Plakobranchidae; genus Elysia; species Elysia crispata. The sequence continues at coordinate 474,665 of JAWDGP010006108.1, forward strand.
CTAGATTACATCATCAAATTTTGGTATTCATCCTGATTTTATATTAAATCTAAATACAGCTGATTGCTATCTTGGAGTGCTGATTTGGTAGCCTTGTATGGATTAGGCAGATAATTAGGAAGATTTTCCTTTCAGTATAGGTCTAGATCTAGACTAAACTAAATATTAATGGAGCCAACATACCATCTAGGTTACAACTGTTGTATGCAGTGGTAATTTGCTAGCCTGCGATACACTAAGTGAACTTTATGATTTTCAAAAACACCTTGTTTTAGGACTGGAAGACCTTATGAGTGTGTTATGCTACGTATCCCTGCTTTTAATTTAAAATGGAGACAATGAAATGTAAAGACCATCAAGTCCTATTTTGTATTCACCCGAATAGGACAAATTGTCCCATTATAAATGATTTGTTATTCTTTGAACTGCCATTGTGGCAATAATGGTAGAAATAAGAATGAATACTGTGCCTCACTCATAATTAAATATCCAATGAATACACCTTGGTTTTCTCTTTATCTTACATTCTTGCTAGATAGTCCATCTAGTAGATATTTCAAATTCTGTTCACGTAGTCAGTTTAAAAATTGGAAAGGCAATATAAGTTAGAAATAATGAACTTTTCTCATAGTATTTAATTAAAGCTCATGAAACATTAAAACACACACTTGTAATTTTAGAACCTACAGTTTAGATGGTTATGTGACATCTTTGATATGTCTCTCATGTACACATCTGGTACATGAATTTTATCGCCCAGCTGAAATAAAAAATGTTTTTATTAGAAGGAATCTCATTTATTTTGATAAGAATGAACTTTTAACCATTTTTGTCTCTCTTAAAGGTTTAAGCTGAGGTTTTCAAACCATGGCATCTCAACAAGGCCAAGAACGCTGCCCACCGGCACGCCCTCCACCTCCAGCCTCTGCAGCTCTTCCAGCTCACATAAAAACATACGAAGATTTTAATAGAGTTCATGGTGCAGCTTTCAAATATGTCAATAAAGGTTTAGCTGCAGATGAAAGAGGGGAGGAAGATGTTGCAGAGTCAAGCTACAAGAAAGGCTTTGACTTGATGGACAGGTGTCTGCGGTGTGACTTCAATGAGGGAGAATTAGTTAGAAGCTTCTCGCATCGACACTTGGAACAGGCGAGAGAGATGCAGAGCAAGCTGAACAAAACACGTCAACAAGTCCTGTACAGACTTCGTGATATAGAATCTCGGAACTCACAGATGAGAAGTCAGAGCCTTGCTGATCCCATCATTAGTAGCATGAGCGAGTTACAGGTATCATTTCATACCTGTTTGGTCATGTTTTTGAAGTGGACACTTCAAGATTTAGTTTGATATGCATTAAATGATGTGGCAGTTGTACATATAATTAAAATAATCTGGATGTTTTAGAAGTAATCACAATTTTTTTAAAAATGTGCAGCTCCTGTCCTTATAATTTGTCTCAGCCAGTCCTACAATGTGATTTGATAGAACGTCAGATTTGGACAAAAAACTTTTCAATGTAAATATTGTCCCCTCTTTATTATTATCTCATCATATCAATTTTTTTTTCTTGTTCATATTATTTCCAAAAACCTTAACAGAAAGTAAATTCAAATAAGGAGTTTGAAGTATAAGTCAAGGTTGTTTTTTTTTTGAAACATACTTATACTGCATGTAATTATTGATTACCAGCTTTAAGAGATGTATTCTCTTGATTACATTGTTTATTTCTGAAATTTATTTTGTTTTATCAGTCGCCCCAATCCCCGATAGGGGCGTGTGCGCTGCCATCTTATGAGCAAGCTATGAGTGAGTCTGATTCAGCATCTCAACCTCCAGCATATGATGAGGATGAGCTCACTGCTCTCGGTGAGAGTCTGATGTTGGCAGAATCTGGCAGTTCTGCGCCCCCAGCAAACGCTACAGAGCTTTTAAGGTTACAAACTTTTATTGGTATATAGTACACAATTGAGCTGTTAATATGTTCTGCCAGCTGTTGATATCTGTGTGTAATAAAAATATATAAATTTAGTTCTCTCTTAGCATGTCTGTTCAAGGCAAACTCTTTCTTATCTTAATTGTACATTTTTTCTTATGAAACAGAAAACCAAACATATTGTTTATAGCTTGCCATTTTTAATAAAAGTAAACAAAAATTGTCAAGTTGTTCCTACTTAGAAAATTATCACAGGCATGTCTCTTTTCAGTTATTTGTTAAATAACGCCTTGACTGCTACACCATTTTCCCCGCCCCACCATGCTAAGGAAATTTTTGTGAGATTATAGTTATGCCCATCATGTAAAAATTTGCTACAACTCTAGATCTAGAAATTATAATAGCGATAGATACTTAAAACTATATATTGACTTGCCAGTCAATATCTAGATCTAGTCAAGGCTGACGCTTTTCCATACAATATGGGCTAGATCTAGATTCTGCAAGTCAAACACACAGAAACGGCTTTGTGTGTGAATGTGCTAATGTGTGTATTTCACATATGTTAAATGTTCTTTGTCTGACTTAAATGATACCATGAGCTGTTAAAAGTTTCAGGAAAACTTGAGCTTTCCAGTGATACTATTTTTATCCTCTGAAAACCGAAACTAATTTTCAATGTGGCAAAACAAAACGTACTCTGTTGAGCACATACAGCGCATGGGACATCCTTCAGATAGGCAGTATGATGTACGTACACAGTTCAGTGAAGTGGTTAATACTTCTCATTAAATTGCCATCATTTCTAACCATCACAGATTTCTTAAATCCCCGGGCCAAGAGTCATAAAACGTGTAAAATATTTGAAAAACTTTTTTTTTTTTTTTTTGGTTTTTAATTTCTATCTTGACATATAATCAGCATCCCCGATGGAGTCCAGCTTTTCTTCATTTCTCCCAACGGTTTGGTGTCTGCCCCATCATATCCCACAGCTCTTCATGTTGTCACCTTTGATCGAGACTCAGAGCAAGCAGCTGCGTTGCCTGGCCATGTTGGGCCCCCACCTGCCTTTTTATATGTGAGGGTTGTTTATTTCGTCTCATCAGTTCATCGTTGTGTATGGATAAAAATATTTGAATGCTCTCACAATAATTTATGCATTTTCTTTGCAGCACGTTTGAGTACTTGATATTTTGTCCATTCTAGACTATTTTAATTTTGTAATCTAGGATGCCATTACGTCAAAATATTGTATTGTGCTCGCTTGATAATATTTTACAATTGCTCAGAACATTTTTGCTTGAGTTCTTTTTTTAACCAAAATGTTAGTTGCTGCATGGGAACGCTCTTGTATTCAGATGCTAAGGAATTATCCATTCTTTCACTTTACATTATCCTAAGCAGATTTGTAAAATGAGTGGTTTCCCTCTCAGTGGGCTAAAAAATTTTTTTGCTTCATATGAAAAAAGTGACCTGCTGTTAGGTAAAGACTTCACCTTTACATTCCAAGGATTTCCCTTTTATTTCTTTTGAGGTATGTACTAAACGAAGTAATCAGAGAATGTCTTGAGATCTCATGATCTGACTTTCTTTCTTTACTAATGAAGGCTTAAGAAAATCTTTTTGTGTACGGACTTTAACAAACTCTCTTAAGTGATGGTTTTGTCATAATTTTGTGTGAATTAAGAAACTTCTGCAGAGATTTATTTAAATGACTCAAGATCAGCTATTCCTGTCAGGTTGGAGAGTGGGTGTATCCCTTGATTCCGGGTACATCACCGTCACTCCACACCAGCTATGGTGCATACATCTTCCCAGATGTGACCACTTCTCAAGCAGGTGAGACAGCCTTTTTTTTTTTTTTTAATAAATAGCAATTCTAGAATTTTTGGCTATAATTATTTTAAAAAGCTGTGATCAGAAATGGGCTGAAGGCGTAATGAGCATGCAATGACCTTGTCCTAATTTGTGTCATCTCCTACAATTTATTTGAAAACAAGAAAAACAGAGATGCCCAGTTTCTGGATAAATCTAGAAATCCGGATAGAGTCTGAGTTTATCTTATAAAAATGACATCATGCATCAATCCAAAACCGTCTTGTGCAGTATGCTCTTTTAATCATTAAATTTTCTTTGTAAACTAAATTGTGCGGATATGCAAGAGAGTTCACATACTTTTGGAAATGTTCAAGTTTCTCTTTCAGCGAGCTTGTTTGAGTTATTAGGTGGTTCTTCAGTCATAACTTTTTGAAGAGACATTTATGTTGCTAAATCATCACACAAAACCACCACTTGAAGAAGAGAAGGAGTTTAGGGACCTGTATCAATGAAGGAAAAGGCAATATTGATGAGGAAAATGGCATAAAATTGGGTGAAAATGGGTGTGTAGACCGAGATCTTGTTGCAGGCAAAGGAGATGAAGAACTTGATAGTTGGATCTAACATTAAAAACTATGTATATCAACCCTCTGATTCAGAGGCTGGACTTTGCTTCTCAAGAGTATTTATCCTTATGTATTATTCAGAGAAACAACAATTTTTCCTCCCTTTTCATTCCAATAAAGAATTTTTAATAGACTTTAGTTTTTTGATAAAGTGGTAAAAAAAATCATAAGTAATTTCCCCACGCTCATAAATATAGAGACAACTAGAATTTGTAAGGATTGCTAATGAACGAGTAAAAGATTTTATTGAAACAGTGCTCATGGTGTTTTTTTTTTTTTTTGTTTGTTTATCTCTCTGTGTTTATTTTTATACATGGATGACTTTTATTACCTTTTGTTTTCTTTGGTTCTATGTATAATATTGAGAATAGTTTTCATTGTGTGTCACTTAGTCTCTCTTGCCAACATTTTGCAGGTGTGGGAAGAGTTCAGGATTTTTTTTTCATAGTCAATTAGCACCTTTAAGAAAGTGAAAAACATTAAAATGAATCTCATGAATAACCATCATGCTTTTTAATGTCAAGGTATTTTTAAAGTCCAAAGACTATTTTGATTTCTCACAGTAAATCTTAATCTTTATGAAATAATGATGGCTGCCAAGATCAATTGATAAGAATGATTTCTCCAAAAAGTTTTTTTAATCTTTTGCCAATTTCATGAATTTTTAAACATTAAACAGTCATGATGCTGACAACTTACCACAAAAAAGGACATAAAGACTAGATAAAAATACGTGTTTTTGTAAATTATATGTTGTGTTTTTGGAGCTGATTGCTAATTATTTAAGCCTCAGAGGGAATCTTTTGTTTTATATATACAACTCAATTTAATTAAAAATTTAGATAATTGTTTTGTTTGATGAGTCTCATGGGCAATGTGTCAAGCATGCAAGCAAAATCAGGCAAATATCTCATCAATCATTAGATTTACTACCTTTTATCACTGTTTGAGAATGAGAAAAGGAAACCAAAATGCTCAAGTTTTATCTGGCGGACCAATCTCGATTGGTCAGGTGAATAGTTAAGTATGAGAGGAGGAAACAAACATGCATAAAAAAGTCAGAGATTCCTTCTCTCTTATCATATCAAAATTAACTTGATCTTTAAATGATTGGCTTATAGTCTTAAAGCTCTCTTTTAGACAAAATTCTTGGTTGACAAAATTATTTGCTAAAATGACGCTCTGGTCAAAAGCTGAGATTCTTAATGTGTGTTGAAAATAGTTATGAAATGCACAATAGCAAAAAATTCACAGAGTGTAGAAGTTTTAGATTTATCTCTATAAACTTTGTATAGTTACAGATTTTATCCAAATGAGTGAGAATGAATTGGAAGCAGCAAATGGTAAAAAAAAATCCAAATTGAGAAAATCGCAAAGAAAATTAAGAAAAGCAGGTATGTGAAGTTCATCTACAAAAAAAAATGTTAGTCCAAATGTTCTTAAAAGAAATGTTCAATCCACAATCGTAAATACAGCATTCAGTTCATGTTTTTCATTAATGCTTGGAAGGTTGTTGTGACAAACTGCAAACAGCACTGTCATTCATATCAAGCTTTATTGATCAAAGATTGTGAATGTATTGTCACATTTGCTACTTTCATTCCTACCATAGCAACAATTTTCGCTACTGGTCCTTCTGTTGCTGCAATTTACTAGTAGCTCAATCTTATCTTCGCTGTCCAGGCTCAGCTGTAGGTCTAATGCTGCCTGACGAGATTCCTGAGGCAAGGCAACAGTTTGAGGATATCATCAAGAACTTTACCGTGACTGAGTTGCAGAGGACGGCTTCAACAGTGTCAGAACAGGTTGATCCTGCTGCAAGGGGTAAACAGGTTAGTATGGATCACTTCATTAACATAAGAGTGAGGTGTCCATCTTCTCATAAATAAAGCATTGGTAATTTAGATTATGTCGTAAGTGAGGTATCTCACACTTTCAAGTCCAACAAAACTATCAAGCTTCATGAAGACTATTGTTAAAGACTAGAAAGGCAGCTAACTTTTTTAATTTTGCATTTGATGACACAAAGAACTGATTGTTTTTTTTTCCATTTTTCATTAAAAAAAGCTAGAATGTGTAGACTTCCTCTCCCCTTTCAGACATTTCTAAATTCTTTTGAATTTTTTTTCGTTTTGAAAAGCTAAGTTAAAACAATTTAAACAATATCTGACTAAGAATAGTTTGAGGTGATAGCAAAATTTAATTTGCGTAATATTTTATGATACATTTATTGCAAAAGTTGTAATTGTAAAATGTATTTCCACTTTGTGGTACTTTTTATTGCTTCTGCAAATTCTTAAAAATGTATAGGTAGAAGAGCCTCAAGTTGTTAGAGAAGAGGAGGAAGAAAAGGACACAGCTTCAAAGATATCCAAGGGTATTCTTGTGGGTAGGTAGTTTTCTTAATACTTAAAGGTCAGTTTCAAGATGTTTGATCAGTTTTATTTCTTACCTAAGTTCCTTGAGCAATCTTGAACAGAGACCTAGCTCTTATTTGAACATGAAAATATACACTCTAGAAATGAGATTGTGAGAGAAAAGGAAATAAGTCAATGACTTTTAAAATTTCAAAACTTATACCAGTATTTCTGAGAATTCAGACTAGAAGTAGATTTACAGGCAGACTTCAGGAGAGACCTGTCAGTGTTTGTATCTAAGTCATGATGCATTTCTGACTTCAGTGACTTTCACTTTATCACAACCTACTTTATCACTTTAGATGCTTTATGCTGTGTATTTTCATCATTTCACTTGAATTGCAGAGTATTATGTGAACAAAGAGATAAACTGGTTTTGAGTTATGTATCCATCAGGCATTATCAATAAAATTAGTCAGAATTGAATTGAAGTGCATCTTTTCACAGCAAGAAACTCTTCAGAAAAAATGCAGAAGTAAACATGGTTGAAAATGGTATCATAGAGTTGAACTATGCAACACTATGCTCACCAATTTGGAACGTACAGAATAGATTTGCTCATCATTGTGTTGCATTGAGTTTGAAATGTTAAATCAACTTCTACTGTTATTACCAGCTGCAGATTGGATTACCTGGGGTGTTGGCAAGGGGGCCGAGAAGGCCGGTGAGCTGCTGAAGGCAGGATCAGAGAAGTTTCGTGGTAGCTCGCCGGCCACCGAGGAACCTCGCAAGATTGATCCTAGGGTTCAGCAAGGGGTCCAGTATGCCAGAGTGGCTACAAAAGGAGCAGTGAAAGTTACAGGTTATTTAGGTGAGTTGATTAAGACAATCAAATGCAAGTGCTTATGCAAGTGTTCTTTTTATTTATCAAATATCAAGCCATTTATGTAGATTTTGTTGTTTGTGCTTATTTATCAAATATCAAGCCATATGTAGCTTTTGTTGTTTGTGCTTTAGATCCTCTTCCAAATGTTTTACACTGAAAATAAGTAAACTCAGTCTAGATTGAACCCACCTCATGTTCACAAAATGGTATTTTTTTGGTTAATATTTTAATAATAATAATAATAAAGTGCATTTATATAGCGCATATCCAAATGATTAAAATGCTCTATGGGCTTTACAAGAAAAAGAATAAGATAGAAGCAGGCTAGAAGGCCTGAACATACATACATAACATACAGAATGACATACATAGCATAAAGAACAACATACATATTATATAAAAAATAACATGCATAACATACATTTGCTTAAGAATATGATACAGTAGAACATGAATATAGCGGCAGCCGCTGCAGCGGGACCATCCCTACAGCGGGACTTCACAGCGATCCCCTTTTTTTTCCTTATGTAAACTCTATTACCATTGCTTGGATTAAACGGGACAGGAAAAGTACTGAACATGGATATAGCGGGGGCGATTGAGCAGGTGTAAACAAGAGGAGCAGCGTTTTCTTTCTTTCTTTCTTTCCTTTTTTTAAAGTAAGTCTCTCTTATCTCAGCTGGCTTAAAGCCAAGCCTTTGCTGGCCACACCTGAGTCAAGGGGAGTAAAGGTGGGGGGTGGGATGGGGCATAATCTGTAAGCGTGTGTGAGGGAGGGTATTAATTGTAGCCAGTGTAGGCGATCTCGAACTGATCAGTCAGCTGCGTGCAGCGCGGAGCGGCTGGCTAAGTGATGAGTGAGAGGCACTCAAAGTAAACCAAAAAGGTCAAGTCTAGGCTTAGGGGTCACGTTCATTTACTTTTAATGGACAAGGGAGATAATTTTGCATGTTTATTTTTAATTTTCGGTAAACTCCCTTTGTTTCCCTACAGCGGGACCATGCCTATAGCGGGATTTTTCTTCTGGAACGAAAAATCCCGCTGTAGTCATGTTCTACTGTACAAATAAAACATCATCTACTGCCGGGAATACGTTGTGGTGAATAAATGGTGTTAAAGCTGCCTTTTAAAAGTCTCTATGGAATCAGACTCTCTGATATATCTGGGGAGCCGATTCCACATTTTATTCTTTTCTCCTTTATAATCTAGATTTTGAAATCACTGCTTTTTTCTTTTTATCCATAGTTAACAAGCTAGGGGAAGCAACAGTTGTGCTAGCAAAGCAGGTGGCACCTCATCTCCGCAGACAGGGAGAGAAAGTTATTCCTAATTCACTGAAGAAAGAGAACTCTTCGGGAAAGTCCACTCTAGATGGTGTTGTAAAAGTAGCAGCTTCGGGTCTTCAAGGTTGGTTTTTAAGAGTGGAGAGAGAATTTCAAGATGACATAAATAGAGAGTTAGGCCACAGAGGTCATAGAGTGTATAATGGGTCTATAAGGGTGCCAGAGTAAATAATGGGGCCAATGAGGTCATAGAGTAGATAATTGTGCTATGGAGGTCATTGAGTGTATATTGGGTCTATAAGGGTGCCAGAGTAAATAATGGGGCCAATGAGGTCATAGAGTAGATAATTGTGCTATGGAGGTCATTGAGTGTATATTGGGTCTATAAGGGTGCCAGAGTAAATAATGGGGCCAATGAGGTCATAGAGTAGATAATTGTGCTATGGAGGTCATTGAGTGTATATTGGGTCTATAAGGGTGCCAGAGTAAATAATGGGGCCAATGAGGTCATAGAGTAGATAATTGTGCTATGGAGGTCATTGAGTGTATATTGGGTCTATAAGGGTGCCAGAGTAAATAATGGGACCAATGAGGTCTTAGAGTAGATAATTGTGCTATGGATGTCATTGAGTGTATATTGGGTCTATAAGGGTGCCAGAGTAAATAATGGGGCCAATGAGGTCTTAGAGTAGATAATGGTGCTATGGAGGTCATTGAGTGTATATTGAGTCTATAAGGGTGCCTGAGTAAATAATGGGGCCAATGAGGTCTTAGAGTAGATAATTGTGCTATGGAGGTCATTGAGTGTATATTGGGTCTATAAGGGTGCCTGAGTAAATAATGGGGCCAATGAGGTCTTAGAGTAGATAATTGTGCTATGGAGGTCATTGAGTGTATATTGGGTCTATAAGGGTGCCTGAGTAAATAATGGGACCAATGAGGTCTTAGAGTAGATAATTGTGCTATGGAGGTCATTGAGTGTATATTGAGTCTATAAGGGTGCCTGAGTAAATAATGGGGCCAATGAGGTCTTAGAGTAGATAATTGTGCTATGGAGGTCATTGAGTGTATATTGGGTCTATAAGGGTGCCTGAGTAAATAATGGGGCCAATGAGGTCTTAGAGTAGATAATTGTGCTATGGAGGTCATTGAGTGTATATTGAGTCTATAAGGGTGCCTGAGTAAATAATGGGGCCAATGAGGTCTTAGAGTAGATAATTGTGCTATGGAGGTCATTGAGTGTATATTTGGTCTATAAGGGTGCCTGAGTAAATAATGGGGCCAATGAGGTCTTAGAGTAGATAATTGTGCTATGGAGGTCATTGAGTGTATATTGAGTCTATAAGGGTGCCAGAGTAAATAATGGGGCCAATGAGGTCTTAGAGTAGATAATGGTGCTATGGAGGTCATTGAGTGTATATTGGGTCTATAAGGGTACCTGAGTAAATAATGGGACCAATGAGGTCTTAGAGTAGATAATGGTGCTATGGAGGTCATTGAGTGTATATTGGGTCTATAAGGGTGCCAGAGTAAATAATGGGACCAATGAGGTCTTAGAGTAGATAATGGTGCTATGGAGGTCATTTAGATGATGATAAGGCTATGGAGGTGATTGAGTGGACAATATGGCAGTGGAGATAATTCAGTGCATGATAGAGCTGTGAAGGTCATTGAGTATGTGATCAGACTGGGGGGGGGGGGGGTCATGAAAGAGATGAAGGTGCCATGAAGGTTATGAAATTGATCAAAGTGCTATGGAGGACCTTGTGTAGTTGATGGAGCTATGGAGGTCACTAAGTAATGGTGCTACGGAAATAATTGGCAACTCAAAAAGTCACATAGAACTTGGCTATGAAAGTCATTGTGTGTATAATGGGGCTTCCAAGGTTAGTTGATTATACTATGGAGGTCAAGTATCATGAAAATCATTGCATTGAGACAATGGGATTGTGCAGGTCATAGAATCTAATTCAGTGCTGTGTAAATAGATATTGAAGTCAAATGGTGTTTCATTTTTGCTTGCGTTTTGCATGAATATAATTTATGGCTTTTTTTTTTTTTTCAAATTTTATGTTTGCATGCATTCAAAATCAAGCCTCAAAGCAAAAGACAAAACTTTGCATTTGCAGAGTGCCAACTCAAAGCTTTATTGACTGTATGTGTAGAATATTTTTTAATTTATTGACAGTATGTGCAAAATATTCATCAACTTATTAAAATAAACAATTATTTTACTACTCCATCCAACACCATTTAAAACCAGGGCAGAGGTATAAAACTTTGATCTGTGTGCAGTGAAAAGGTAGGAGAAAAACCTAAGGGACAATTTTATTTATTTTTTTTTACCCAAGGTGGATGCATTTTTCAGATAAAGTTTGCAGTGTAGAAAGAAAGAAACATTGGGTAGTTTATAAATGCTTTTTTTTTTTATATATGTCCAAATTAATGGTAAAACTGATTATTTTTCTATTCAAAACATCTTTTTCTTTTTCACTTGCCAGGGTTTGGTACTGTGTTTATTGGCCTGGAACAAGCAGCTAAGTCTTTGGGCAAGAGTCTCACCCATGAAACAGTACAAGTGGTCACACACAAGTGAGTTGGTCACATGAGTCTATGCTTATTGAAAAAAAAGTTCAAAGCAAAAAGTCAGCTTTGTTTGCTAATGCCCACAGTCTAAGAAAACTGCAAACATATCTTTAATTTTTTTCATCTTTTTTGGCAATGTTATTATCTTTTAGTTCTTGAAAGTAAAAGCAAAGCGGGTTTTCAAAGGGGTTTAAATATTTTCTTAATTTTTTAAGAAATAGTAATTATATTATTTGCTTAAAAAGAATAAAAAATGCACCAAAGTGTTAAAAATTACCAAATCTAGATCCTCGTATTTTAGTCAAGCGTAGATTAGGAACCACACCATTGTTATTTCCCTTCATATCTTTTCATTTTCTTTAACAATCTCTTGTCTCTTGCATAACATTGCATTTGATACAACAAGTAAACAATTCTTCTATGTTGCTTCTCTATCGTTGTTCTTTAATAGATTGGTTGTGTGGTCAGATTTTAGCTGGTATACTTTGAAACTTTTATCTCCTCAAATTAACACTCAAGCAAGTGCTTTTCAATGAAATAAGAATGGTATACACATTTTTTTTCTTATTGGTAAATGTATAAGCTTTTGTAGGATGTTATTGTTGGCATTTTTTAAAGACATTTAAGCATACATCAGAGGTTCTGATTTTGGTTTCCTGATCCACACAGGGCATCAAAATTATGATGTGATAAAAATTGATGGTTCATAAAACAATTCTAGCGTATAGATAATATATCAAGGACATGTCTATTTTTTTCACTACTTGTAAAACTAGAACTAATAGAACTTGGATAGCTTGTCATGGGGCTGCTCACATTACCTCTGCCAAGCATTTATGAGACTTTGAGAGGGCTTTCATTTCTTTCTTCTCTTTTTGAACTGTTTGCTGGTACTCATTTAAATTGTACAACCATGCAACAAAATTGTGTTTGTTGATAGGTATGGGGAGGAAGCTGGGATCCTTACAGAGAACACGATGTACACAGCAGGCCATGTTGCAGTAGCAGCATATAATGTTGACAACATTGGGGTGAAGGCTCTCGCCAAGCGGACAGCAAAGGAGACAGGCAAGGCTGTCCTACAAGATTTTAATGCAGGTAAAGGTGGAGGCCCACGTCCACCTGGACCTGGCAGTGGAGGAGACTCTGGTCACATTGCCACGGGCCAGAAAAAATTATGATCTTAACTGGTATCTATTGATTCAGTTGCATAGTTGAGCTTTTGTCCTGGTTAAAGGTGTTTTTAAGCAGAAGCTAATGATTGAGTCTTGCAATCAATTTAGGTGTATGACTCAACATTTGAGAAACCAAACTTTAAACCTATATTCTATAACATAACATTGCTTAATGCAGCATTTTTGTGAAATGAAGAGCAGTATCGTGCTTACTTCTATTAGAATACGAAGTCTTTTATTTCTTCAAAATGGCCGGAGTGGATGGACATTCAACGTTCAACAGACTTTTGGTATAATTCATAAGAAAATTAAAACCTAAAGAAATTTGCAAACAGCCAAATTTTGTCAAAAACAGCATGGAGAGATTACCTGTAATGATGCATTTACCAACTGCGAATGCTAGAGAATAAACAGCAAGTAAACAAATGTTTAACAATCCCTGTTCTAAAGATCCTTTGTTTGAAAGTGTGAAAGGATATACAGAAATGATACATGTTCGGCTTTGTTAACAATTTGAATATGTGCAAAATATTTATGTAAATATTTTCATTCTTTTAATTTATTTGTAATAATGATTCATTATATTGAATTTTTTTTTATTACAATTGAGATTCAAATCGTTACATGAGTTGGATGCAAACACAATAACGATTGAAGTTGGTAAAAAAATAGATACAAATGAAATGTGGTTTGCATTGAAAACAAAAAATGAAATAAGAGCCATGAAAAGAAGTGAAAACAAGTGGCTTTGCTGATCAAACAACTTGAGCAAATGTTTTCCCTGAAGTTGATATTGTTGCAGTACTACTGGAGAGAAATTGAGAAGGCGATAGATCAAGAAAAGATAATGGACAATCTTAACCATAAGTTGTGTCTTCTAAGGTCTGCCTCTAAAGGAGAAAAGACATGGTCAACGGTTCTATGAAGTTGATAACTTTTTTTTTGTTAGTTATACCAGACTTTTTTTTTTCTTGTTGGGCATATTTGAATTTTGCATGCTGGGCCTTTTTAGATATTAACAATTGTTTTACAGGGCATGTAAACTGTCAAGAGCTAAATGCTGAAATTCAATTACCTCTACCGGTGCTAAATCCATAAAATAAAATTTGTAAACTTTACATTTAATCCAAGCCGCTGTGCAATATCCCCCTGAGATGTCAGGTGCGGCAGATATGCCTTTAGTGCCTTCAAAACTCTCAAATAAGCGAAGCAAGAGAGAAAGAGAGACCAGTTATGTAATATATTTTATGAAGGAAAAAAAATGGGTGCTCTAAGATTGCCACAATTTTTGTGTTAAAAATTTTGCATAGCTTTACTCTGTTTAGTTACTGCAGAGTTGATTTTTTTTTAAAGTTGTGCATAATGCACACCATATGTTAAGTTAGTTGTACAGCATGTTGCATACTATATTCTTAGTTATTACTTAGTTGAGGTGATGATTTTTATCTATAAATCACATTGCAAAAATATGAATAATTTTTTGTTAAATACAAGAGTGAGCATTAGTTTCAGGGAGAAGTTGATTGAGTTTGCCAAGTGAAATGATGATCCTGTTATCCAACATAACAATACGCAATACATGCCTGCACACCTTAAGAGCTCTTGCATAACTTGGGCTCCAATCACAGTCCAAATCTTTGCCGTTTTATTCTTTTTCCAAATCCTAAGGCCCATTTCTTTGACAACAATGCTGATGTGGAAGTCTGCGTGTAAGCTTGCTAATAGTGGCCGGATGATTTTTCACACAATCACAATATTATCTCTGGCTCAGTTGGGATCACATAGCAATTATGTTAAGAAGTAAAGTATGCAATGTGAGCTTAGCTGACATCCTAGACTTCTCATGATGTAAAGTATGCAATGTGAGCTAGCTGACATCCTAGACTTCTCATGATGTAAAGTATGCAATGTGAGCTAGCTGACATCCTAGACTTCTCATGATGTAAAGTATGCAATGTGAGCTAGCTGACATCCTAGACTTCTCATGATGTAAAGTATGCAATGTGAGCTAGCTGACATCCTAGACTTCTCATGATGTAAAGTATGCAATGTGAGCTAGCTGACATCCTAGACTTCTCATGATGTAAAGTATGCAATGTGAGCTAGCTGACATCCTAGACTTCTCATGATGTAAAGTATGCAATGTGAGCTAGCTGACATCCTAGACTTCTCATGATGTAAAGTATGCAATGTGAGCTAGCTGACATCCTAGACTTCTCATGATGTAACATTTTTAGATTCAGATCTAAATGTCAAAAGTTGATGACAAAAAATCATTTTTTACCCTCACATTTCTGATGATCAAACATGAAATGAATGAGAAGTTTCAACATTAGCTTCTATAACACTTTACTCATTTTTATAACCAGGCTCATAAATTTGTCTGTAACCAAGTGTCTTACCTTTTATAATGAAAAGTTCTGTGCATGATGTTAGGGGACATTAGATTATACTTTTGATTAAAAAATTCTTTTTAATATTATACATGAAAAGGTAAACCCATGCTCTCTCGACACAAAAATGTTTATTTACATTCCACTAAATTTTTTTAGCTTTTGATCTCTGTTTTGGCCTTGCTTAGCAAGTGAGTTTTGAGATTATGATTTATTATTTCAATGTGAAGAAAAGTAAACGCAAAAAAACGCAACTAACTGCACCGTATATCTGCGCAGTTTTTGTAAATCAGGGGAAGCCTCTTTTCTAGAGATTATATTTGTTTTCTTCTTGTGATTTATGTTGAAAAGAAAAAAAATCAAATTCCAATTATGTGATACATGTTGATGTAAAATACAAATTTATTGTTCTTTTTTATAATGTAAGATTTTGTGCAACCAACATTTGAACCACAACTAAAGTTTTAGCCATGTGATGTTTTTACTGAGAAGATGTTGCAATTCAATTGTAATGAATTGGAGTGAAAAGTATACATAATTGAAAAGTATGTGTCAAAATTATTATTTTTTTTTAATTTAGGCATTTATGAAATTATATTGATTGTCTGTATTTAAAAAAATCTTCAATATAAAAAAACATTTTAGCCCACTTGTGATTCATGAGGTCTCAGAAGGTTGAATCTTGCCAAACTATTCAGATCTCCTGGACAAGATATAGTGGGCTAGTGGTAAGATCAGCAGGAGAGCGAAGTTGCCACATTGTCAAAGATCAACTTCTGTATTTGAAAAATTCAAATTAAGAGGAGAAATGAGCTGAGGACAGAGGTTCTGTGAAAGAACAGGATCAAGTAAGAGTTAATATATATCTTATGTTATGATCTTAATCCTGTACTGATTTTTGATGTGTGAAAATGCAATAAGTTCCTTTAGTCTTTGAGATATGATAAGAGAAAGAATATTAATTAGAAAGCCTTGAGATGTTTTGTATTCACTGTTATTGGCATAAACTGAAAAAAATTTATAATTGTATTGCTAAGTTCTGAAATTCATGAAATATGGCTAGTCTACTACATCTTTATCATCAATCATTGCATGTGCATATGTCGTTTTAACCAATAAAATAATTTATAAATACCACTCAGCTGCTTTGTTTTTGGCCTGAATCGTGTATTAGTGATTCAGAGAGCCAGATTTTAGTGTGCGTTGACAATACTCATCAGGGAATGTAAGAAACCTTTTTAATCGCCTTTCCAATGGCAGGCACTCTCTCCCCTTCTCATTCTCTGTCTCTCTCTTTCATTTCCTCCCTATTCCTCTCCTCGATCTTCTTGTGCTTTACTTGAATCTTACTCTTCCCCCCCTTTTTTTTCTCTCTCTCTCTCTCTCTCTCTCTCTCTCTCTCTCTCTCTCTCTCTCTCTCTCTCTCTCTCTCTCTCTCTCTCTCTCTCTCTCTCTCTCTCTCTCTCTCATATCTACCTATCTTTCCTTCATATAAATCTTGATTAAGAGATCAATATTGATTTTTAAGAAAATAGAAAAATAAAAAAAAAAATCAAATTTATCATCGAAGCTACATACACCAGTCAAGTCACAGTCATTAAACATGCACTCTTATGGATTCATGTAAGGGCATCGATTACAAAGAATCAATTTTACTTAATTAAGGGTCGAAAACTTAACCACATTCGGTTACGTGTCGCAAGCTATAAACCAAGAAACCTTCAAGTGTCAGTAATGAATTGACCGGCTTCTAGCACTGGTTGGGCTCTTGCCAGATTAAATGATCTGAGAAGGGACTAGGTTAATCATACAGCACACATCATCATGCTGAACGCTCTTATCATCCATGCAGCGGTATATACCAATCACCATATTATATAGTTACATAGCACCATCTTATCTTTGATGAGATCTTTCGTCATCTGTAAACAAACGGTTCCAATCACAATACAAGTTCAAACTTAATAATTATCCTCTTTATGTGTGTTTCCAATTTTGAGATTTCTCAAATATTTTCACAACGAACGGGTAGTGCTAATAACACGAATTTTTGTCAAGTCTCATACAGATTACATGTAAACACAAAATTCGGCTGCATTTGGAGAACGAAGTCATGTATATCGTGCATTTGGACAACGAACTGAACATACTCTGTACATGTATATCGTGCATTTGGACAGCGAACTGAACATACTCTGTACATGTATATCGTGCATTTGGACAACGAACTGAACATACAGTGTACATGTATATCGTGCATTTGGACAATGAACTGAACATACACTGTACATGTATATCGTTCATTTGGACAATGAACTGAACATACTCTGTACATGTATATCGTTCATTTGGACAACGAACTGAACATACTCTGTACATGTATATCGTTCATTTGGACAACGAACTGAACATACAGTGTACATGTATATCGTGCATTTGGACAACGAACTGAACATACACTGTACATGTATATCGTGCATTTGGACAATGAACTTGAACATACTCTGTACATGTATATCGTGCATTTGGACAACGAACTGAACATACACTGTACATGTATATCATGCATTTGGACAATGAACTTGAACATACACTGTCATGTATATCGTGCATTTGGACAATGAACTTGAACATACTCTGTACATGTATATCGTGCATTTGGACAACGAACTGAACATACACTGTACATGTATATCATGCATTTGGACAATGAACTTGAACATACACTGTCATGTATATCGTGCATTTGGACAATGAACTGAACATACTCTGTACATGTATATCGTTCATTTGGACAACGAACTAACATACTCTGTACATGTATATCGTGCATTTGGACAATGAATTGAACATACACTGTACATGTTTATAGTCCAATTTGCTCCAGCTTATGACTAAAATGTGTCAATACATGCATTACATTACGACCGTAACAAATCAGGAAAAACGGGGGTGGGGTGGGGGTCAATATTAATCCGATGCTTAACTGAAACATATTATACACCACACAGTTATTCTGCTCAACTTTAAAATGGCATCCTAAAATACCACACTGAAATTTGTTACTGATGTTACTGTGGACTTCCAATGTGCAGGGGACAGCGTGGCAATAACTTGCCAAACCAGCTTCATCATGACTAAACGCAGAGCCACAGCCAGCGCAGTATGATCAACTGATTGTCGGCGAGTTGTATGAAGACAAGCATTGAAGTGATTATCTCGTATACCACTTACCAGTTACCACGCTCTCAACATGTGCAAACTGCCCGAGTGTCTAATTGTTCAGTTAGTAAATTGAATGTCCTGTTAATCTAAATAGGCCTTGTTTTTTAATCAAGGTGATTTATTATTTTGTCGCACTTCTTTTCTCCCCCAACGAATGTCACCTACATTGCGTGTCTTTTCTTTTACATTGTTGAAATTAAAAATGGCTTAAAAAAAGAAAGAGCAAACAAAAACAAAATTTTGTAGGCTTATAAATAGGGTAAGGCTCATACGCCCAAACCATCTCGGACATTGGAACTTGGCTCTGGTAACTTGGCAGCGATATCTTAATTTCTGATCTGGAGTAAGTGTAAATATTTTATACAAGTTTTACAATTGCGTCACAGTTAATACAATTTACCTGCTGCTCATTCTACTTCTATTCGCCTCTTGCTTTTCTTGTTGTTACTTTTTCGTCTCTTTCTCCTCATTCTCATACTCTCAGTTCTTCTTCTTCTTCTTCTTCTTCTTCTTCTTCTTCTTCTTCTTCTTCTTCTTCTTCTTCTTCTTCTTCCTCTTCCTCTTCCTCTTTCTCTTCTTCTTCTTCTTCTTCTTCTTCTTCTTCTTCTTCTTCTTCTTCTTCTTCTTCTTCTTCTTCTTCTTCTTCTTCTTCTTCTTCTTCTTCCTCTTCCTCTTCCTCTTCTTCTTCTTCTTCTTCTTCTTCTTCTTCTTCTTCTTCTTCTTCTTCTTCTTCTTCTTCTTCTTCTTCTTCTTCTTCTTCTCCTTCTCCTTCTCCTTCTCCTTCTCCTTCTCCTTCTCCTTCTCCTTCTCCTCCTTCTTCTTCTTCTTCTTCTTCTTCTTCTTCTTCTTCTTCTTCTTCTTCTTCTTCTTCTTCTTCTTCTTCTTCTTCTTCTTCTTCTTCTTCTTCTTCTTCTTCTTCTTCTTCTTCTTCTTATTATTCTTCTTATTATTATTATTATTATTATTATTATTATTATTATTATTATTATTATTATTATTATTATTATTATTATTATTATTATTATTATTATTATTATTATTATTATTATTATTATTATTATTATTATCATTATTATTATTATTTCCACCTTTTGCTTTTTTTTTTTTTCGTCTTCGTCTTCGTCATCTTCCTCCTTCTCCTTTTCTTCTTAATTTTTTTTTTTTTTGTATCTTCTATTATTTAACCGGTTCCTGTTGCTCCTCCTCCGAACTCCCTCATAATCCTCCTTTTTCCGTTCTTGCTCTCTTTATTAACCCTTAAGAATTATACTTCTTCATCCACCTTAGAAGCCAAGTAGTGGCAGTGGATTGTCTTTGAGGACATTTATCAAGATGAACCCAATATTCAGTGGTTAAACTGATTTAAATCAAGTAAACCCAATATTCAGTGGTTAAACTGATTTAAATCAAGATCAACTGGTACAGATCTCAAACTGCTAGGCCCATTAGTCACTAGACATAGCTGATATCAACAGCTCCAAAATTCAACATTTTTCATAAATTTTAGCCTAGTCTCAGTAGGCCCTAAGCTACCGTGAACCATCAACTTTGTTTTCTTTCACAAAACCATCAGCACTGTTTTCTTTCACAAAAGCAATTTTAACTGGAGCTGACACTGAAAACAAGGGTAGGGACTTCCACACAAAGGTTTGATCTACCTCGTTTACATAAGCTTAATTGAGGCCTGTTTGAGATTGCTTCAAAGTAGACGGGCTGTATCAAAACAGCAGAGAAATCTATATCTGATGTCTTAATTTGTTTCATGTAATCAGCTGTCGTATATGGTTTGTTCCCCAGATCATGGCTAGTCTCTTGTTTTCTCTCTTCACCCTCCTGGTTGTGGCATCGGTCGTGGCAGGTAAGGGTGACTACTGTGTCCTTTCGTTTGTTAGTTGTTTTTTTTTAATTTGCTTTTTTTTAGGCGGAAGAGATTTATCCTTTTCTATTTTTTCAACAATTTTGTTTTCAAAGTTTCAACAAATGTAGATTGATCTACCTGTTATAATAGAACCGGTAGAACACATCTGTCGCAATGAACTCCCTTAATGTTCTCATAATATGAAGTTGCTGTTCTTGTAATTGCTCACCTGCTCTAACGACAATCGAAGTCGGCCAAACGTTCTGAAACAGAAAGAAGACCACTTCTGGCGACGATGACGACTGGAATAGAGCAAGCATCTCGCCCTATGATCCTTAAAGTTCTACTGAACCAAGTATACAGACTTGTTATATTAAAGGAGATGAAGATGGATGTTAAGTTAAAATGATTTTATAACATGATAAACTTTTACAGATTGTCTTATATTAAAATAAAATTGCAACAGTACAACAAAGGCGCCCTATTTTGTCTTCAATAGGAGCAGCTATTTAAAATTCGATATTTTTAGAATTAGAAAGATTGCTTAATCTTTCACTATGCTCTTGCTTACTAGCACAGATCTTTAGCACTACGTAAAAATTCTATGTGATATTTTTTAGCCGTGTGCCGATGGTTAGGTAAACCCAACATGAGCTTAGATTGACATCGACCCATCAGTCAACTAGTCATGTGACCGACGTGCTAATCTTTGTGCAAAACAGATGGTTCAATTGTGCAATACTTTTTATTTTGTTGACCGCCGAGAACAACTTAAGGACATCTACAGGTGCGGGAACTGCTGAGTAGAACCATCGTCTCCATCTCTCAAATTATTTTGGCAACTTAAATATTACAACACGGTAGACAGTCGATCATCTGATTAAAAGCTGGAAGAGCGCTAAGAGAACAAAGCTGACAACAAAGTTTTCTGAACATTAGATTTAGATTGATTAATTCATTAGTTGGTCGGTTGAGATCTTGTTTCTCAGGTGTCCCAGACCCCGTTCCCGTTTTACTAATTCTAAAACCCCCAGGGATTGTTACATTCCAAAACCCCCCTGGGGTTGTTACATTCTAAAACCCCTCAGGAATTGTTACATTCTAAAACCCCCAGGGATTGTTACATTCTAAAACCCCCAGGGATTGTTACATTCTAAAAACCCCAGGGATTGTTACATTCTAAAAACCCCAGGCATTGTTACATTCTAAAACCCCCAGGGATTGTTACATTCTAAAACCCCCAGGCATTGTTACATTCTAAAACCCCCAGGGATTGTTACATTCTAAAAACCCCAGGCATTGTTACATTCTAAAACCCCCAGGGATTGTTACATTCTAAAAAACCCAGGGATTGTTACATTCTAAAACCCCCAGGCATTGTTACATTCTAAAACTCCCAGGCATTGTTACATTCTAAACCCCCCAGGCATTGTTACATTCTAAAACTCCCAGGGATTGTTACATTCTAAAACTCCCAGGAATTGTTACATTCTAAAACCCCCAGAGATTGTTACATTCTAAAACCCCCAGGGATTGTTACATTCTAAAACTCCCAGGGATTGTTACATTCTAAAATCCCCAGGGATTGTTGCATTCTAAAAACCTCAGGCATTGTTACATTCTAAAACCCCCAGGGATTGTTACACCATCAGCCGAGAGCTGAGGTTAGTACGGTGGCGCTACTCTGCAGGGCTACAGTATTTCACCCGATATCACCCGGTCAGCTATTACTTCTATGAAACTGAACAATGGTTTTTCCCCAAGTCATAGTCTGAATCAATTTCAGTAAAATTCATATTTATTGAAATTGAATGTATACCCAATGGAATGACCAGTGTAAAAGTCATAATTTCTTTCACCAGGAACCTCCGGTTGTGTGCTGGAAACAATCGGTAACAACGTGATAACTTCGATGAATACCAGCAAAAGAATTCTGGACGTGGTCCAACGTTTGGACGTCAAGATTGACAGGCTTGAGAAAAAAGTGGATGCTATTGATATGCGCACACGACTGATCGCAACTCTTGGGGCCATTGATGTGAGCAAGTATGAGGTATCTGATCTGTACAAAGACAGAATCTACTTGGCTAGCAAAAAAGTGGCTCGCTTCAACATCCAGCAAGATAACGCAGCTTGTGTCGGTCAAGGTGGCTACCTACTGGAAATCGATGACGAAAATGAAAGGAGGTTCACTTGGGCCTTCGCCCAGAAAATTGGCAACGCCCCTCACTTCGCTCTCGGCGGCAATGACATAGATCGAGAGGGCAGGTTCGTCTATTACCACAGCAAGAAACCAGTGCCAAGTCAAGTGACTTGGTTGCCCGGACGGCCCAACAACGCTGGCGGCAACGAGGATTGTATGGCGTTCTGGATGAGCCGAGGTGGGCTCAACGACATTGTGTGTAGCGACAATGTGAAGTACCTGTGTGAGATCCCCCTGCGTAGCTAGTAAACTGAGCAATCCGGCTCAAGGTTACACACATCCGTATCTTGTATGGCCGGCAAGCTATAATACATTGAAAACATATAACTTGTCAGCCCGATAAAGATACAGCCCGAACAAAATAGTGTTGTGTTTTTTTTTTAAAGAATTTATAGGTAACTTAAGCAGCTTCGCTTCTTCAGTACTGACTCTCCTCTTATTGCTCATTTATTATTAGTTTTCTCTTCTTCTCTTTTGTTTCCATTTTCTCAAGGGCATAGAAAGTTTGAGCAAGCATGCATCAACCCTGAAATCCATCTAAGACCTATTGACTTGGGATGTGACAAAAGCCGCCTTTGCTTGATTCGATTCCAATCTACCTGATCTAATCGAATTAACATAATAGACGAACTCTATCAGGTGCCTTTCAATCTAAAAAAGGGGGAAAGAGCAGGCGAGAAGTGTCCTTGCTATTGTTTTATATAAAACTTTACACGTGATATAGTCCTGTCACTCTGAGATCGGGGGGTTTTCAGCGAGAAATGTCCTTGCTATTGTTTTATATAAAACTTTAAACGTGATATCGTCCTGTCACTCTGAGATCGGGGGGTTTTCAGCGAGAAATGTCCTTGCTATTGTTTTATATAAAACTTTACACGTGATATCGTCCTGTCACTCTGAGATCGGTGGGTTTTCAGCGAGAAATGTCCTTGCTATTGTTTTATATAAAACTTTAAACGTGATATCGTCCTGTCACTCTGAGATCGGTGGGTTTTCAGCGAGAAATGTCCTTGCTATTGTTTTATATAAAACTTTAAACGTGATATCGTCCTGTCACTCTGAGATCGGGGGGTTTTCAGCGAGAAATGTCCTTGCTATTGTTTTATGTAAAACTTTACACGTGATATCGTCCTGTCACTCTGAGATCGGGGGGTTTTCAGCGAGAAATGTCCTTGCTATTGTTTTATGTAAAACTTTACACGTGATATCGTCCTGTCACTCTGAGATCGGCGGGTTTTCAGCGAGAAATGTCCTTGCTATTGTTTTATATAAAACTTTAAACGTGATATCGTCCTGTCACTCTGAGATCGGTGGGTTTTCAGCGAGAAATGTCCTTGCTATTGTTTTATGTAAAACTTTACACGTGATATCCTCCTGTCTCTCTGAGATCGGGGGGTTTTCAGCGAGAAATGTCCTTGCTATTGTTTTATATTAAACTTTACACGTGATTTCGTCCTGTCACTCTGAGATCGGGGGGTTTTCAGCGAGAAATTTCCTTGCTATTGTTTTATATAAAACTTTAAACGTGATATCGTCCTGTCACTCTGAGATCGGGGGGGTTTCAGCGAGAAATGTCCTTGCTATTGTTTTATGTAGAACTTTACACGTGATATCGTCCTGTCACTCTGAGATCGGTGGGTTTTCAGCGAGAAATGTCCTTGCTATTGTTTTATATAAAACTTTACACGTGATATCGTCCTGTCACTCTGAGATCGGGGGGGGGTTCAGCGAGAAATGTCCTTGCTATTGTTTTATATAAAACTTTAAACGTGATATCGTCCTGTCACTCTGAGATCGGGGGGTTTTCAGCGAGAAATTTCCTTGCTATTGTTTTATATAAAACTTTAAACGTGATATCGTCCTGTCACTCTGAGATCGGGGGGGGGTTCAGCGAGAAATGTCCTTGCTATTGTTTTATGTAGAACTTTACACGTGATATCGTCCTGTCACTCTGAGATCGGGGGGTTTTCAGCGAGAAATGTCCTTGCTATTGTTTTATGTAAAACTTTACACGTGATATCGTCCTGTCACTCTGAGATCGGTGGGTTTTCAGCGAGAAATGTCCTTGCTATTGTTTTATATAAAACTTTAAACGTGATATCGTCCTGTCACTCTGAGATCGGGGGGTTTTCAGCGAGAAATGTCCTTGCTATTGTTTTATGTAAAACTTTACACGTGATATCGTCCTGTCACTCTGAGATCGTGGGGTTTTCAGCGAGAAATGTCCTTGCTATTGTTTTATGTAAAACTTTACACGTGATATCGTCCTGTCACTCTGAGATCGGTGGGTTTTCAGCGAGAAATGTCCTTGCTATTGTTTTATATAAAACTTTAAACGTGATATAGTCCTGTCACTCTGAGATGGGGGGTTTTCGGCGAGAAATGTCCTTGCTATTGTTTTATATAAAACTTTAAACGTGATATCGTCCTGTCACTCTGAGATCGGGGGGTTTTCAGCGAGAAATGTCCTTGCTATTGTTTTATATAAAACTTTAAACGTGATATCGTCCTGTCACTCTGAGATCGGGGGGTTTACAGCGAGAAATGTCCTTGCTTTTGTTTTATATAAAACTTTACACGTGATATCGTCCTGTCACTCTGAGATCGGGGGCGTTTCAGCGAGAAATGTCCTTGCTATTGTTTTATGTAGAACTTTACACGTGATATCGTCCTGTCACTCTGAGATCGGTGGGTTTTCAGCGAGAAATGTCCTTGCTATTGTTTTATATAAAACTTTACACGTGATATCGTCCTGTCACTCTGAGATCGGGGTGGGGGGGGGGTTCGGTATCAGCGAGAAATGTCCTTGCTATTGTTTTATATAAAACTTTAAACGTGATATCGTCCTGTCACTCTGAGATCGGGGGGTTTTCAGCGAGAAATGTCCTTGCTATTGTTTTATATAAAACTTTACACGTGATATCGTCCTGTCACTCTGAGATCGGTGGGTTTTCAGCGAGAAATGTCCTTGCTATTGTTTTATATAAAACTTTACACGTGATATCGTCCTGTCACTCTGAGATCGGTGGGTTTTCAGCGAGAAATGTCCTTGCTATTGTTTTATATAAAACTTTAAACGTGATATCGTCCTGTCACTCTGAGATCGGTGGGTTTTCAGCGAGAAATGTCCTTGCTATTGTTTTATATAAAACTTTAAACGTGATATCGTCCTGTCACTCTGAGATCGGTGGGTTTTCAGCGAGAAATGTCCTTGCTATTGTTTTATATAAAACTTTACACGTGATATCGTCCTGTCACTCTGAGATCGGGGGTTTACAGCGAGAAATGTCCTTGCTATTGTTTTATATAAAACTTTACACGTGATATCGTCCTGTCACTCTGAGATCGGGGGGTTTTCAGCGAGAAATGTCCTTGCTATTGTTTTATATAAAACTTTACACGTGATATCGTCCTGTCACTCTGAGATCGGGGGTTTTCAGCGAGAAATGTCCTTGCTATTGTTTTATATAAAACTTTACACGTGATATCGTCCTGTCACTCTGAGATCGTGGGGTTTTCAGCGAGAAATGTCCTTGCTATTGTTTTATATGAAACTTTACACGTGATATCGTCCTATCACTCTTAGATCGGTGGGTTTTCAGCCAGAAATGTCCTTGCTATTGTTTTATGTAAAACTTTACACGTGATATCGTCCTGTCACTCTGAGATCGTGGGTTTTCAGCGAGAAATGTCCTTGCTATTGTTTTATATGAAACTTTACACGTGATATCGTCCTGTCACTCTGAGATCGGGGGTTTTCAGCGAGAAATGTCCTTGCTATTGTTTTATATAAAACTTTAAACGTGATATCGTCCTGTCACTCTGAGATCGGGGGGGTTTCAGCGAGAAATGTCCTTGCTATTGTTTTATGTAGAACTTTACACGTGATATCGTCCTGTCACTCTGAGATCGGGGGGTTTTCAGCGAGAAATGTCCTTGCTATTGTTTTATATTAAACTTTACACGTGATTTCGTCCTGTCACTCTGAGATCGGGGGGTTTTCAGCGAGAAATTTCCTTGCTATTGTTTTATATGAAACTTTAAACGTGATATCGTCCTGTCACTCTGAGATCTGAGATCGGGGGGTTTCATCGAGAAATGTCCTTGCTATTGTTTTATGTAGAACTTTACACGTGATATCGTCCTGTCACTCTGAGATCGGTGGGTTTTCAGCGAGAAATGTCCTTGCTATTGTTTTATATGAAACTTTACACGTGATATCTTCCTGTCACTCTGAGATCGGGGTGGGGGGGGGGGTTCGGTTTCAGCGAGAAATGTCCTTGCTATTGTTTTATATAAAACTTTAAACGTGATATCGTCCTGTCACTCTGAGATCGGGGGGTTTTCAGCGAGAAATGTCCTTGCTATTGTTTTATGTAAAACTTTACACGTGATATCGTCCTGTCACTCTGAGATCGGTGGGTTTTCAGCGAGAAATGTCCTTGCTATTGTTTTATATAAAACTTTAAACGTGATATCGTCCTGTCACTCTCGGATCGGGGGGTTTTCAGCGAGAAATGTCCTTGCTATTGTTTTATGTAAAACTTTACACGTGATATCGTCCTGTCACTCTGAGATCGTGGGGTTTTCAGCGAGAAATGTCCTTGCTATTGTTTTATGTAAAACTTTACACGTGATATCGTCCTGTCACTCTGAGATCGGTGGGTTTTTAGCGAGAAATGTCCTTGCTATTGTTTTATATAAAACTTTAAACGTGATATCGTCCTGTCACTCTGAGATCGGTGGGTTTTCAGCGAGAAATGTCCTTGCTATTGTTTTATATAAAACTTTAAACGTGATATAGTCCTGTGACTCTGAGATCGGGGGGTTTTCAGCGAGAAATGTCCTTGCTATTGTTTTATATAAAACTTTACACGTGATATCGTCCTATCACTCTGAGATCGGTGGGTTTTCAGCGAGAAATGTCCTTGCTATTGTTTTATATAAAACTTTAAACGTGATATCGTCCTGTCACTCTGAGATGGGGGGTTTTCAGCGAGAAATGTCCTTGCTATTGTTTTATATAAAACTTTAAACGTGATATCGTCCTGTCACTCTGAGATCGGGGGGTTTTCAGCGAGAAATGTCCTTGCTATTGTTTTATATAAAACTTTACACGTGATATCGTCCTGTCACTCTGAGATCGGGGGGTTTACAGCGAGAAATGTCCTTGCTATTGTTTTATATAAAACTTTACACGTGATATCGTCCTGTCACTCTGAGATCGGGGGGTTTTCAGCGAGAAATGTCCTTGCTATTGTTCTATATAAAACTTTACACGTGATATCGTCCTGTCACTTTGAGATCGGGGGGTTTTCAGCGAGAAATGTCCTTGCTATTGTTTTATATAAAACTTTAAACGTGATATCGTCCTGTCACTCTGAGATCGGTGGGTTTTCAGCGAGAAATGTCCTTGCTATTGTTTTATGTAAAACTTTACACGTGATATCCTCCTGTCTCTCTGAGATCGGGGGGTTTTCAGCGAGAAATGTCCTTGCTATTGTTTTATATTAAACTTTACACGTGATTTCGTCCTGTCACTCTGAGATCGGGGGGTTTTCAGCGAGAAATGTCCATGCTATTGTTTTATATAAAACTTTAAACGTGATATCGTTCTGTCACTCTGAGATCGGGGGGGTTTCAGCGAGAAATGTCCTTGCTATTGTTTTATGTAGAACTTTACACGTGATATCGTCCTGTCACTCTGTGATCGGTGGGTTTTCAGCGAGAAATGTCCTTGCTATTGTTTTATATAAAACTTTACACGTGATATCGTCCTGTCACTCTGAGATCGGGGGGAGGGGGGGGGTTCAGCGAGAAAAGTTCTTTGCTATTGTTTTATGTAAAACTTTACGCGTGATATCGTCCTGTCACTCTGAGATCGGGGGGTTTTCAGCGAGAAATGTCCTTGCTATTGTTTTATGTAAAGCTTTACACGTGATATCGTCCTGTCACTCTGAGATCGGGGGGTTTTCAGCGAGAAATGTCCTTGCTATTGTTTTATGTAAAACTTTACACGTGATATCGTCCTGTCACTCTGAGATCGGGGGGTTTTCAGCGAGAAATGTCCTTCCTTTTGTTTTATGTAAAACTTTACACGTGATATCGTCCTGTCACTCTGAGATCGGTGGGTTTTCAGCGAGAAATGTCCTTGCTATTGTTTTATATAAAACTTTACACGTGATATCGTCCTGTCACTCTGAGATCGGGGGGGGGGGGGGGTTTCAGCGAGAAATGTCCTTGCTATTGTTTTATATAAAACTTTACACGTGATATCGTCCTGTCACTCTGAGATCCGGGGGTTTTCAGCGAGAAATGTCCTTGCTATTGTTTTATATAAAACTTTACACGTGATATCGTCCTGTCACTCTGAGATCGGGGGGGGGGGGGGGGGTTCAGCGAGAAATGTCCTTGCTATTGTTTTATGTAAAACTTTACACGTGATATCGTCCTGTCACTCTGAGATCGGTGGGTTTTCAGCGAGAAATGTCCTTGCTATTGTTTTCTGTAAAACTTTAAACGTGATATCGTCCTGTCTCTCTGAGATCGGGGGGTTTTCAGCGAGAAATGTCCTTGCTATTGTTTTCTGTAAAACTTTAAACGTGATATCGTCCTGTCTCTCTGAGATCGGGGGGTTTTCAGCGAGAAATGTCCTTACTATTGTTTTCTGTAAAACTTTAAACGTGATATCGTCCTGTCACTCTGAAATCAGTGGGGTTTTCAGCGAGAAATGTCCTTGCTATTGTTTTATGTAAAACTTTACACGTGATATCGTCCTGTCACTCTAAGATCGGTGTTTTTTCAGCGAGAAATGTCCTTGCTATTGTTTTATGTAACACTTTACACGTGATATCGTCCTGTCACTCTGAGATCGGTGTTTTTTCAGCGAGAAATGTCCTTGCTATTGTTTTATGTAAAACGTTACACGTGATATCGTCCTGTCACTCTGAGATCGGGGGTTTTCAGCGAGAAATATCCTTGCTATTGTTTTATGTAAAACTTTACACGTGATATCGTCCTGTCACTCTGAGATCGGGGGGTTTTCAGCGAGAAATGTCCTTGCTATTGTTTTATGTAAAACTTTACACGTGATATCGTCCTGTCACTCTGAGATCGGTGGGTTTTCAGCGAAAAATATCCTTGCTATCGTTTTATATTAAACTTTACACGTGATTTCGTCCTGTCACTTTGAGATCGGTGGGTTTTCACCGAAAAATGTCCTTGCAATTGTTTTATATAAAACTTTACACGTGATATCCTCCTGTCACTCTGAGATCGGGGGGGGGGGGGGGTTCAGCGAGAAATGTCCTTGCTATTGTTTTATGTAAAACTTTACACGTGATATCGTCCTGTCACTCTGAGATCGATGGGTTTTTAGCGAGAAATGTCCTTGCTATTGTTTTCTGTAAAACTTTAAACGTGATATCTTCCTGTCTCTCTGAGATCAGGGGGTTTTCAGCGAGAAATGTCCTTACTATTGTTTTCTGTAAAACTTTAAACGTGATATCGTCCTGTAACTCTGAGATCGGGGGAGGTTTTCAGCGAGAAATGTCCTTGCTATTGTTTTATGTAAAACTTTACACGTGATATCGTCCTGTCACTCTGAGATCGGTGGGTTTTCAGCGAGAAATGTTCTTCCTATTGTTTTATGTAACACTTTACACGTGATATCGTCCTGTCACTCTGAGATCGGTGGGTTTTCAGCGAGGAATGTCCTTGCTATTGTTTTATGTAAAACTTTACACGTGATATCGTCCTGTCACTCTGAGATCGGTGGGTTTTCAGCGAGAAATGTCCTTGCTATTGTTTTATGTAAAACTTTACACGTGATATCGTCCTGTCACTCTGAGATCGGGGGGTTTTCAGCGAGAAATGTCCTTGCTATTGTTTTATGTAAAACTTTACACGTGATATCGTCCTGTCACTCTGAGATCGGTGGGTTTTCAGCGAGAAATGTCCTTGCTATTGTTTTATGTAAAACTTTACACGTGATATCCTCCTGTCACTCTGAGATCGGTGGGTTTTCAGCGAGAAATGTCCTTGCTATTGTTTTATGTAAAACTTTACACGTGATATCCTCCTGTCACTCTGAGATCGGTGGGTTTACAGCGAGAAATGTCCTTGCTATTGTTTTATATAAAACTTTACACGTGATATCGTCCTGTCACTCTGAGATCGGGGGGAGGGGGGGGGGGGGTTCAGCGAGAAAAGTTCTTTGCTATTGTTTTATGTAAAACTTTACGCGTGATATCGTCCTGTCACTCTGAGATCGGTGGGTTTTCAGCGAAAAATATCCTTGCTATCGTTTTATATTAAACTTTACACGTGATTTCGTCCTGTCACTCTGAGATCGGGGGGTTTTCAGCGAGAAATGTCCGTGCTATTGTTTTATATAAAACTTTAAACGTGATATCGTCCTGTCACTCTGAGATCGGGGGGGTTTCAGCGAGAAATGTCCTTGCTATTGTTTTATGTAAAACTTTACACGTGATATCGTCCTGTCACTTTGAGATCGGTGGGTTTTCAGCGAGAAATGTCCTTGCAATTGTTTTATATAAAACTTTACACGTGATATCGTCCTGTCACTCTGAGATCGGGGGGGGGGGGGGGGGGGGGGGGGTTTCAGCGAGAAATGTCCTTGCTATTGTTTTATGTAAAACTTTACACGTGATATCGTCCTGTCACTCTGAGATCGGTGGGTTTTCAGCGAGAAATGTCCTTGCTATTGTTTTCTGTTAAACTTTCAACGTGATATCTTCCTGTCTCTCTGAGATCGGGGGGTTTTCAGCGAGAAATGTCCTTACTATTGTTTTCTGTAAAACTTTAAACGTGATATCGTCCTGTCACTCTGAGATCGGGGGGGTTTTCAGCGAGAAATGTCCTTGCTATTGTTTTATGTAAAACTTTACACGTGATATCGTCCTGTCACTCTGAGATCGGTGGGTTTTCAGCGAAAAATGTCCTTCCTATTGTTTTATGTAACACTTTACACGTGATATCGTCCTGTCACTCTGAGATCGGTGGGTTTTCAGCGAGAAATGTCCTTGCTATTGTTTTATGTAAAACTTTACACGTGATATCGTCCTGTCACTCTGAGATTGGTGGGTTTTCAGCGAGAAATGTCCTTGCTATTGTTTTATGTAAAACTTTACACGTGATATCGTCCTGTCACTCTGAGATCGGGGGGTTTTCAGCGAGAAATGTCCTTGCTATTGTTTTATGTAAAACTTTACACGTGATATCGTCCTGTCACTCTGAGATCGGTGGGTTTTCAGCGAAAAATGTCCTTGCTATTTTTTTATATAAAACTTTACACGTGATATCGTCCTGTCACTCTGAGATCGGTGGGTTTTCAGCGAGAAATGTCCTTGCTATTGTTTTATGTAAAACTTTACATGTGATATCGTCCTGTCACTCTGAGATCGGTGGGTTTTCAGCGGGAAATGTCCTTGCTATTGTTTTATGTAAAACTTTACACGTGATATCGTCCTGTCACTCTGAGATCGGGGGGTTTTCAGCGAGAAATGTCCTTGCTATTGTTTTATGTAAAACTTTACACGTGATATCGTCCTGTCACTCTGAGATCGGTGGGTTTTCAGCGAGAAATGTCCTTGCTATTGTTTTATGTAAAACTTTACACGTGATATCGTCCTGTCACTCTGAGATCGGTGGGTTTTCAGCGAGAAATGTCCTTGCTATTGTTTTATGTAAAACTTTACACGTGATATCGTCCTGTCACTCTGAGATCGGTGGGTTTTCAGCGAGAAATGTCCTTGCTATTGTTTTATATAAAACTTTACACGTGATATCGTCCTTTCACTCTGAGATCGGTGGGTTTTCAGCGAGAAATGTCCTTGCTATTGTTTTATGTAAAACTTTACACGTGATATCGTCCTGTCACTCTGAGATCGGTGGGTTTACAGCGAGAAATGTCCTTGCTATTGTTTTATATAAAACTTTACACGTGATATCGTCCTTTCACTCTGAGATCGGGGGGAGGGGGGGGGGGGTTCAGCGAGAAATGTCCTTGCTATTGTTTTATGTAAAACTTTACACGTGATATCGTCCTGTCACTCTGAGATCGGGGGGGTTTTCAGCGAGAAATGTCCTTGCTATTGTTTTATGTAAAACTTTACACGTGATATCGTCCTGTCACTCTGAGATCGGGGGGTTTTCAGCGAGAAATGTCCTTGCTATTGTTTTATGTAAAACTTTACACGTGATATCATCCTGTCACTCTGAGATCGGTGGGTTTTCAGCGAGAAATGTCCTTGCTATTGTTTTATGTAAAACTTTACACGTGATATTGTCCTGTCACTCTGAGATCGGTGGGTTTTCAGCGAGAAATGTCCATGCTATTGTTTTATGTAAAACTTTACACGTGATATCGTCCTGTCACTCTGAGATCGGTGGGTTTTCAGCGAGAAATGTCCTTGCTATTGTTTTATGTAAAACTTTACACGTGATATCGTCCTGTCACTCTGAGATCGGTGGGTTTTCAGCGAGAAATGTCCTTGCTATTGTTTTATGTAAAACTTTACACGTGATATCGTCCTGTCACTCTGAGATCGGTGGGTTTTCAGCGAGAAATGTCATTGCTATTGTTTTATGTAAAACTTTACACGTGATATCGTCCTGTCACTCTGAGATCGGTGGGTTTTCAGCGAGAAATGTCCATGCTATTGTTTTATGTAAAACTTTACACGTGATATCGTCCTGTCACTCTGAGATCGGTGGGTTTTCAGCGAGAAATGTCCTTGCTATTGTTTTATGTAAAACTTTACACGTGATATCGTCCTGTCACTCTGAGATCGGTGGGTTTACAGCGAGAAATGTCCTTGCTATTGTTTTATATAAAACTTTACACGTGATATCGTCCTGTCACTCTGAGATCGGTGGGTTTTCAGCGAGAAATGTCCTTGCTATTGTTTTATGTAAAACTTTACACGTGATATCGTCCTGTCACTCTGAGATCGATGGGTTTACAGCGAGAAATGTCCTTGCTATTGTTTTATGTAAAACTTTACACGTGATATCGTTCTGTCACTCTGAGATCGGTGGGTTTACAGCGAGAAATGTCCTTGCTATTGTTTTATATAAAACTTTACACGTGATATCGTCCTGTCACTCTGAGATCGGTGGGTTTACAGCGAGAAATGTCCTTGCTATTGTTTTATATAAAACTTTACACGTGATATCGTCCTGTCACTCTGAGATCGGGGGGGGTTCAGCGAGAAATGTCCTTGCTATTGTTTTATGTAAAACTTTACACGTGATATCGTCCTGTCACTCTGATATCGGGGGGTTTTCAGCGAGAAATGTCCTTGCTATTGTTTTATGTAAAACTTTACACGTGATATCGTCCTGTCACTCTGAGATCGGGGGGTTTTCAGCGAGAAATGTCCTTGCTATTGTTTTATGTAAAACTTTACACGTGATATCATCCTGTCACTCTGAGATCGGTGGATTTTCAGCGAGAAATGTCCTTGCTATTGTTTTATGTAAAACTTTACACGTGATATCGTCCTGTCACTCTGAGATCGGTGGGTTTTCAGCGAGAAATGTCCATGCTATTGTTTTATGTAAAACTTTACACGTGATATCGTCCTGTCACTCTGAGATCGGTGGGTTTTCAGCGAGAAATGTCCTTGCTATTGTTTTATGTAAAACTTTACACGTGATATCGTCCTGTCACTCTGAGATCGGTGGGTTTTCAGCGAGAAATGTCCTTGCTATTGTTTTATGTAAAACTTTACACGTGATATCGTCCTGTCACTCTGAGATCGGTGGGTTTTCAGCGAGAAATGTCCTTGCTATTGTTTTATGTAAAACTTTACACGTGATATCGTCCTGTCACTCTGAGATCGGTGGGTTTTCAGCGAGAAATGTCCATGCTATTGTTTTATGTAAAACTTTACACGTGATATCGTCCTGTCACTCTGAGATCGGTGGGTTTTCAGCGAGAAATGTCCTTGCTATTGTTTTATGTAAAACTTTACACGTGATATCGTCCTGTCACTCTGAGATCGGTGGGTTTACAGCGAGAAATGTCCTTGCTATTGTTTTATATAAAACTTTACACGTGATATCGTCCTGTCACTCTGAGATCGGTGGGTTTTCAGCGAGAAATGTCCTTGCTATTGTTTTATATAAAACTTTACACGTGATATCGTCCTGTCACTCTGAGATCGATGGGTTTACAGCGAGAAATGTCCTTGCTATTGTTTTATGTAAAACTTTACACGTGATATCGTCCTGTCACTCTGAGATCGGTGGGTTTACAGCGAGAAATGTCCTTGCTATTGTTTTATATAAAACTTTACACGTGATATCGTCCTGTCACTCTGAGATCGGTGGGTTTACAGCGAGAAATGTCCTTGCTATTGTTTTATATAAAACTTTACACGTGATATCGTCCTGTCACTCTGAGATCGGTGGGTTTACAGCGAGAAATGTCCTTGCTATTGTTTTATATAAAACTTTACACGTGATATCGTCCTGTCACTCTGAGATCGGTGGGTTTTCAGCGAGAAATGTCCTTGCTATTGTTTTATATAAAACTTTACACGTGATATCGTCCTGTCACTCTGAGATCGATGGGTTTACAGCGAGAAATGTCCTTGCTATTGTTTTATGTAAAACTTTACACGTGATATCGTCCTGTCACTCTGAGATCGGTGGGTTTACAGCGAGAAATGTCCTTGCTATTGTTTTATATAAAACTTTACACGTGATATCGTCCTGTCACTCTGAGATCGGTGGGTTTACAGCGAGAAATGTCCTTGCTATTGTTTTATATAAAACTTTACACGTGATATCGTCCTGTCACTCTGAGATCGGTGGGTTTACAGCGAGAAATGTCCTTGCTATTGTTTGATATAAAACTTTAAACGTGATATCGTGCTGTCACTCTGAGATCGGGGGGTTTTCAGCGAGAAAGGGATGGAATTTACAATTACACCTTAGAATTGCTTTCCTCACCAACTGAGTAGTTCACCATCTGCTCCCGTCTACTGATCATAGACTGTAATATATTTCACACTGTAACAGATTTTTGATGATGATGGGTAATCTGTTAGGCTCTGTTTGTCTAGGGGTATTAAAAATATACACAGCCAATCACACGACTCGTCCGTAGAAAATAAGTCCGAAGTCCGCAAGTAACAATTGCAAACTGTTTAATCCAACACAAGAGCTAGACTGTACAATATCTGTAGGTTGACTCATTAATCATTCACTGTAGACTCAATGTCGACTCACTATAAACTCTATGATGTTGACTCACTGTAGACTCAATGTTGTTGACTGACTAAATATAATTTGGATTCTTATTTATACAAAATCTCGTCAAAGCATCCAGAAAAAGAATTACATAAATCGTAAGAGAACATTCTCGGTACACGTCATTAGCAATTAGCAACCAATCAAAACAAAGGTAAACAAGGGGTGACGAGATCATTACTATGCTAGAACCAAGTCGGAGATTCGAGAAAAATCTTGACCATACAAGTGCGGGCTGTGTTCAATAAACAAAACTAAGTTCTTAGGCTGAAATACAAACGTTATGCAACTAATATTAAGATAATGGACATAGATCTAGCCGATCCGCTACCCAAAAAGGGTGAAGAAATGAATAGATCAACTTATAGTACAATGCGTTTACACACATAATATTATTGTGTTGCGTTTTTACTTTAAATCAAAGAAACGTGTTACCAATTATGCAGATTGACTTGGGCATATCTCGATCTATAACAAAGTAAAGCATATAGTTCAAGGTTGTAATAGTTCGCAGGTTTCAAGTTCGCTCTTATAAACAATTAAAGTAAGCATTGTTGGCAATCGAGAAATATAATTTCTCCGATTATTTTCTCTTCTAATTTTTAGAATAAAACCAAACGAGAAGTTCTAAAATAGAATGAAGTCATTCTAGTGATGATCCACCATGAGGTGTGACGTAACTAGGCATGAGCAGAGGAATGGAAGTGATGTCATAATTTAGCACTTCCACAGTCGCATTTCACAAAAAATTTCATTAAGTAACAGTATACCTAATGCAATTTTGAACAGAGAAACATTGTGCCAAAATTTTTGTTAGGATTTGCATCGATTAAGTTTAACTTTTTAAGGTTAAGTCTATTTTGCTACAAAATCCAGAATATAGATCTAAATCTAACTTTCAGAACTAGAAGCGGCAATTCTCCATCATCATGGTGGAGCGAGCAGTTTCTAAAAGGAGTTTTACCCGAGAATTATATACCCGAGTGGATTCCTTAACTTACTTAGTTACTTCAGCAATCGGACCCACTAGTCTAGTTATATAAATCTGTAGAAGCTCAGTGCTTCTTCCTACTCTAAGTAATTGAAGGCCCTAACTGGTTATGGTAGCGTGCCTAGCAGCCGTGCAATACTACAGAGTTCAAACTCTTGGGTCCTTGAGTATCAGAGGATTACGACGGCCACTGTTCCCTAACTAATATGAGTGGGTGTCGAGACTTGATTAGACAGAATAGCTACACTCCAGAAAAGAAGAACACAAAAGAGAAGTTTCAAATTACCAGCACCTACAAAAAGTTTATTCCACGAATACTCAATTATCAATGAATGAAAGCAATTCTCAAAGAATAAAATATAAAATACAAAGATGATCCAAAAGCAATTACATAATAAAAGGTACTAACAAATGGTCAGAATGATAGCGAAGATACTCAAGATAAAGTGCATACAATATACTAAGATCAGATACGAAAACAAAATGGCCAGAATACTAAGTAGAAGATAATAACAAAATAGTCAGAATAGAAAATACTAAGAACTCAACAAAATGCCGAATAAAAATGCCTAATAGTCAGAATGGAAAATATCGAACAAAATGCCCAATAAAATGCCTAGTCAAAATGGAAATACCGAAACAAAATGCCTATTGTCAGCCAACGGCCGAATCACCTAGAATTACAACAAAAGATAATCCAACACAACTTCTCAGTAGTAGCAGTAGTAGTAGTAGTAGTAGTAGTAGTAGTAGTAGTAGTAGTAGAAGAAGAAGAAGAAGAAGTAGTAGTAGTAGTAGTAGTAGTAGTAGTAGTAGTAGTAGTAGTAGTAGTAGTAGTAGTAGTAGTAGTAGTAGTAGTAGTAGTAGTACAGTAATCTCCGGATAAACGCACGGTCCTCGGGAGGCTTCAATAGCGTACGTATAGGAGATGCGTGTCTTTATAAAAAGTAATGAAAAAATTTTGGTTACTTCCCTTATAGCACTGCATAATGCAGGGTTATTTCCCTTGATTATACACACATTTGGCGTGAAAGGGAGGTTATTAAACCTTTGAGTTCAGCGACGTTTTGGGTTCTTTTATTTTTTTTTTTTTTTTTTTTTTATTCTTTGTTTTTATTAAAGAACATTTGAAATAACGAAATTCGTAAGAACATTGACAATTGAAGTTTCATGAACAAAATGTCTAGAATCTTAAGCTGTGTTTCCAACGTTAAAGTCTTGTGAGTAGACATTATGTATCGTATCGAGCATGTCGATGAAAAAAGAGACTAGACTCTGAGAGTAAAGACTGCACAACGCTACTGACGGATGAAATCGCAATGAGTGAACGACCAATCTAAACTATGACTAAACTTGTTTTACATAGATGCTGCCTGACAGTGATACACCACGCGCGAACCTCAGAGTCAGACAACCGTGCAACGCAAAAAGCGAGGGAGGAGAGGAGAGGATACTAGCCGTAATGGATATAATTATCTGACCAGGCAGACACAAAGCAGCGAAAATTGCATCACCTTGCCTGTGCTCCACTCCAACCCTCCCCTCCCTACCCTTCCAAGCTTATGGCCGATCCCATGGCCCAGGTAGAGGGCATTGTGTGTTTAGATCTATACGACGATACTGGTGTACAGCCTTTGTCCTCCACCCCTTCCCTTTCGTGTACCGGTATGATGTGTGTAAGCATGGTAGCAGGGTTTTCAGGCTGCCATGTACCGTAATAGCGTGGATATTTCGTCCACTTTACTACCGGGTACAGTAAGCAATGCCGATTTAATAATTTCAAAGCGTGCGTTTAGGCGATGTAGCGTGCGTTTAGAGTATACCGATTACATAGTAAAAAATCGGTCAGACCTCTTCAGCGTGTATTTAACCGAAGCGTGCTTTTAACTGGCGTGCTTTTATCCGGAGACTACTGTAGTAGTAGTAGTAGTAGTAGTAGTAGTAGTAGTAGTAGTAGTAGTAGTAGTAGTAGTAGTAGTAGTAGTAGTAGTAGTAGTAGTAGTAGTTTCCACAATACTTCAATAATATCCATTAGGAATGGTCACAAGAACTTCTCACAGTCTCAGTAATTCCAAACCATACTTCTAACTGACGTGGACTCTAGATACTCCAAAAAGGTACTGACAACTAGTCTTCCCGAGCTCTACATTTATAGTATAAACGCAGTCTGCATAGTCCCCGGTCAAAGACTTCCCTGGCTTCCCAGTTCGTCGTCTAACTTCCCTAGAACAAGGGCCAATGCCGACCGAGGAGAATCTACTCCGTCGAACGGAACAAGCCGTTTCCCTAACTAAAACATCAGCCGCCCGAGATCATAGAATCTACGAAACCCGTCGTTACATCTACGTACGATATTTAGCATCTTCTGATCAAAGCATCACGTAAACTTAGCAAAACTAGCAGATTCCTTAAATTCCCAAGACACACTAAAGATGTGTTCTAAAGGCCCACTGTTACGCCACAAATAAATAAAAGTTTTATACCAGCCTCCTACATGTATAATGTAGGAGAAAACAACTACAAATGATGGTAGCGCAACAGTCTTCTCCATCCAGCTCTATCCCCTCAGGTGAACCGCTTAACCTGGGAGGGAAGAAAGATTGCTGACCTTGGGAGAGAGGAAAGGTTGCGGACTTAAGACCTTGCTGACCTTGGGAGAAAGGAAAGATTACGGACATAAGACCTTGCTGACCTTGCTGACCTTGGTAGAAAGGAAAGGTTACGGACATAAGACCTTGCTGACCTTGGGAGTGAGGAAAGGTTGCAGACATAAGACCTTGCTGACCTTGGGAGAGAGTAAAGGTTGCAGACATAAGACCTTGCTGACCTTGGGAGAGAGTAAAGGTTGCAGACATAAGACCTTGCTGACCTTGGGAGAGACGAAAGGTTGCAGACATAAGACCTTGCTGACCTTGGGAGAGAGTAAAGGTTGCAGACATAGGACCTGGATGAGCTTGGGATAGAGGAGAGGTTGCGGACATGAGACCTTGCTGACCTTGGGAGAGAGTAAATGTAACCCTACCTAGCTGGGTGGATTTTCCCTTAACTAACTTAGTCACTACTACAATAGGACTCACTGGTCTAGTTACCTATAGAAGCTCAGTGCTTCTTCCTACTCAAAGTAATTGCAGGCCCTAACTGGTTATGGTAGCGTGCCTAGCAGCCGTGCAATACTACAGAGTTCCCACTCTTGGGTCCTTGAGTATCAGTGGAGTACTAAGGCCACTGTTCCCTAACTAATACGAGTGGGTGTCGAGACTTGACAAGAACAGTATAGCTACACTCCAGACGAAGAAGAACACAAAAGAGAAGAAATTAAAGTTACCACCTATAATATGTTTATTCCACGAATACTCAATAATCAAAGAATGGAAGCAATTCTCAAAGAATAAAATAAAAAAAAATACATAGATGATCGAAAATCAATCAGGCAATAATGGGTACTAACAAATGGTCAGAATGATAAGCGCCAAGCAGATACTCGAGATAAAGTGCGGATATTATACTAAGATCAGATACTAAACAAAATGGCCAGAATACTAAATAGAAGATACTAATAAAATGGTCAGAACAGAAGATAATAAGAACTAAACAAATGCCCAATAAAAATGCCTAATAGTCAGAATACCGAATAATGCCTTAGACTAGTCAAAATAGAAATTATCCAAACAAAATGCCTAATAGTCAAAATAGAAAATATCCAAACAAAATGCCTACGGTAATGAAAATGCCTAATAGTCAAATAGAAAATATCCAAACAAAATGCCTACGGTAATGACAATGCCTAATAGTCAGCCAACGCCCGAGTCAAGGTGATAATCACGTAGAATTCAAACAAATGATAATCCAACACAAGTTTCACAATAGTTCAATAATCTCCACAATAACTTCTCCCTAAATTTCCAATGATACTACTGGCACTTCCAACGTGGCCTCCAGATACTCCAAAAAGATACTGACTACGAGTCTTTCCGAGCTCTACAATTTATTGTACAAGCTCAGTCGGCAAGGCCCCCGGTCAAAGACTTCCCTGGTTTCCCAGTTCGTATCTAGAACAAGGGCCAATGCCGACCGAGGAAAATCTACTCCGTCGAACGGCAAAACCCTTTTCCCCAACTAAAGCATCACCCGACCGAGATCATAGAATCTACGGAAGGCATCGTTACATCTACGAACTACATTTAGCATCTCCCGATCAAAGTATGTGGAAAGCCGACCGAAGAAAAGCTTCTCTGGCCAGCTGGACAGGAATAAAAGAACAAAGTAACTTCCGAACTATTAAAGAAATAAGAGTAAACCGCTAGAGGGGCGGAGACTAGTTTCCCGCCATTAAACTAAGTATACTAACAAGCTAGAAGCGCACTTGGCTCCATCCACAAGCTGATAATTGATATACTAAAGATTATAAAGACCTACTGCTGCGCCACAATTAAATAATTATACCAGCCTCCTTACACTAAGGTTGCGGACATGAGACCTTGCTCACCTTGGCAGAGAGGAAAGGCTGCGGACACGAGACCTTGCTGACCTTGGCAGGGAGGAAAGGTAGGGGACACGAGACCTTGCTAACCTTCAGAGAGAGGAAAGGCTGTGAACATGAGAGCCACTCTCTAAGCCTCCCGCATAGCTGAAGCCATTATTATCTGTGGCTTGTGACGGTATAATTTCAGTTTTCAAATGACAAGACGTTTTTTGTTTATTAATTATTTGTGGGACCAAACATTCTTGAACTGTAGCCTTCAGCCCTTCTGTATATCTTCTTCTCTCTTTTTTTTTCTTCTGAAAGGGGAAGCCAATAAAAAGAGGAAGAAAGTGTAAAAAAAAATGAACCTTCAAGGTTGTAAAAGTTTTTTTGAACTTAGAAAAAAGTGATCGTATTCTACCACTAGCTAGATTGAGACGTGATCAGTAACACTTGTATCATGTGAGCGTCACAAATACGCTGATTTATAAAGTAATCAGTAACACTTGTATCATGTGATTGTGAGCGTCACAAATACGCTGATTTATAAAGTAATCAGTAACACTTGTATCATGTGAGCGTCACAAATACGCTGATTTATAAAGTAATCAGTAACACTTGTATCATGTGAGCGTCACAAATACGCTGATTTATAAAGTAATCAGTAACACTTGTATCATGTGATTGTGAGCGTCACAAATACGCTGATTTATAAAGTAATCAGTAACACTTGTATCATGTGATTGTGAGCGTCACAAATACGCTGATTTATAAAGTAATCAGTAACACTTGTATCATGTGAGCGTCACAAATACGCTGATTTATAAAGTAATCAGTAACACTTGTATCATGTGATTGTGAGCGTCACAAATACGCTGATTTATAAAGTAATCAGTAACACTTGTATCATGTGAGCGTCACAAATACGCTGATTTATAAAGTAATCAGTAACACTTGTATCATGTGAGCGTCACAAATACGCTGATTTATAAAGAAAATCAACCAAATAATGCACTTTGTGGATGTCAAATGCACCCAGACTCTGTAAGTAGCCAAGCCCGACTAAACCCAACAACAAACATGCGTGAATTGTGGCACTTGAATCCACTCTTAATAACCCTTAGCTGTTTTAGGCTTCGGAACAAGACTGAGCCAGCGACCTACCAAATTACTGTGTTGATATTTGACGCAATTCACCTTACACACTGGGCAGTGTAAGTTTCAGCGCAGAATTATGGGCGTGTTTCGCAGCAATTTTCGGCCATCCCATCTTGTGTCGTCCGCTATACTACTGGTGAGAGTTGTTGGTTAGAGCAGATATTACAACTCATTCGCAATTTCCATTAGATTGGAACCCAAGTAGTTTTGGACCAACTTAAACTTGTAAAACTTTTTGCAACTTATTTACATCGGTCTTACCATGGAAATTACAGCTTATTTTGAAAGCTCATTCGCTAAAACTTTGACAAGCTACAGGCTACACCTGGAGGCGTGCTCTAGCTCCAAACCTAGTGATCTCTCTCTTGAAACAAACAAAGAAAAAATACAGTAAGAGGAGGGGAAATAAGGAAACTATCATAAACAATGGTTGACCTGTTGCAAAGTGGTCTCAAAATGCTGTGAAGTTTCTACTTTCATGGTTCAGCATAAATGGGAAAGAGTGTGTGTATGTGTGTGTGTGTGTGTGTGTGTGTGTGTGAGAGAGAGAGAGAGAGAGAGAGAGAGAGAGAGAGAGAGAGAGAGAGATGATGATGATGATGATAATATTAAAGTTTCCATCTTTTGAGACACCAGAAAGCTGTCTTAGTTACACCTCCACACGTAGACTTCTTACGTTCAGCGTGAAGCTGAGTCGGAGCCCTGCAGCTGTTATGTGTCCTGTTCAGTACTACCGAGTGTACTCTCTCAGCATGCGTTCACTCCCTTCTCAACACACATCATCCTTGTGTCAGTTCGTGTGTTCTGCTCCCACGCACGTTCCATTCTGTAAGCCAACAGATGCTCTTTAAGGTCTGGTCTCTAGAGTCTGGTCTAGATCAAGAATCTGAGCGTCAAGATTACATTCACTACAGCAACATTTCGATACGGTATTAGATCTGTTCTAAGTTTAGTGCTGTAAAGATTTAAGTGAAGGCCTATAGTAGCAATCTTCGCTGTTTTACCAGACTTTAGGATTTTTCAAATCAGTGTGCACGGATAAAAAAATACTCCATGTCCAAGACGTGCAGGGTGTTAAAGTGCTTGATTGCTAGGCGTACCTCATGAAATGCAAAAATTAAAATCTGATTTGGGTCGTAAACTGGTCATACAATATTAGGCCTATTTTGACATAAATTCTTGGACAGTGTTTGGGAAACTTTCATTTTACACAGTAAGTATAGCTTTAAAAACACATAGATCTAGATCTAGATTTCCTTGTAAAACATTTCTTCGGAAGAAATTCTATAACTTGGTTTCGTTAGCTCAGTGAACTCTATTTTAACTCTAGATCAGATAAAGATCAAAGCTTCATGATTTATGGTTTTTTTTTTTTTTGTATGCCTAGCATTCCAAAAGGCGACTAACGCGGCCAAGCAATAAAACCTTAGAATAAGAATCAACATGTAATTTATTTCTAATTGACAGTAACGTAAGCCCTGCATCATTTCTTACAAAAATAATGAATACTCAACCGTCTCTCATTCAAGCGCTCGCCGCACAACATAGACATATTATTTACGGTTTATATATAAAGTTGCATTAGATTCTATTTAAAAAAGAATTTTCTCCGTTATGTATTCTTCATAATGTCTGGTATG
This sequence comes from Elysia crispata, assembly GCA_033675545.1. NCBI lineage: Eukaryota > Metazoa > Mollusca > Gastropoda > Plakobranchidae > Elysia > Elysia crispata. The sequence goes on from JAWDGP010006108.1 coordinate 518,540, forward strand.
CTAGTAGGTTTATTTGAAATTTCCGAGTAAATTAATTAGGGAGTTGGAAGGAAAACTTATCATGTTTACTGGGGGGAAGGCGACATTGATGCCCAGGTCTACTTAATTACACGCGCCTGTACACGTAATAATAATAAACTCACGAGGGTGAGTTCAAAAGAAAAGCCTTATAATAATTATTGTTGTAGTTGTTGTTATTATTATTATTATTATTATTATTATTATTATTATTATTATTATTATTATTATTATTATTATTATTATTATTATTATTGTTATTATTATTATATATATTTGTAACAACTAACGACGCAGCAGCCATTGGATTATGGCAGTTAAATACGGAGAGAAGAAATTCAAAAACATATGTTTCCTTGAATTGTGAATGAGAATCGAAGACTCTTTAAGCTCTGCCAAGAGTAATCTATTAATTTTGTTTGGGGCGATCCGATAAAAAATGTTGGCCTTGAAAATTTCTTCGGTCTCGCCTTGAGACTTAAATCACTGCTGATGTTGAACAACGCCTTCAGGTTGAGGAAGAGATTTGGCTGAAATGTCTCATCTGCAGTATCAGTTCCGCATTGATTAAATATTTAGCAATTATTTATTTCACTTTTTTTCTTGCAGTCAGAACAAGAGTGTGGATAAAAAGCCAAAGGGTTCACTAGACTAACGGTATCACCAAAGATGTTCATGTCAGCCCAACATAGGACCACAGGCCATAACAAGAGTGGGGGCAGTCTGTCGCCTGTCTTCCTCTGTCGTCTGCTACTGGGTCTGTGGCTGGTGACACAACCAGGTCTGGCGAAAGCCGTGGAGGCTCCGCAAGTTCCCATGCAGATTCTCATCTACGGCGGTGAGGAGAGAGAGAGAGAGAGAGAGAGAGAGAGAGAGAGAGAGAGAGAGACAGAGAGAGACAGAGAGAGACAGAGAGACAGAGAGAGACAGACAGACAGACACACAGTCAGAGAGATAGAGAGAGAGTGAGAGGGAGACAGAGAGAGACACAGAGAGAGAGAGACAGAGACTCCCGGTAGCTGTTGCCCCTGTCTCACAGCCCTGGGCAGTAGACCTGTCAGCTGACAGACTCCACTCTCATTCATTACACCATCATCAGAGGGAACAATAAAATCCTTACTTTTTTTCCATCTTCTGAACATTAATGTAGACTAGAAGAATCTCTCGCATTTGTTAATTTTTTAAAAAATTTTCCGGAATTATTCTATAAATCGTCTAGATCTAAGATTGACGTTTTTCTATCACAATAACTCTGTGAAGTATTGTAAATTTTAAAAATCAATTGACTCTAATATTAGAGACTCCTGTGATGCCCAGAGTTTCCTGTGTCAACCTAGGAAGGAGACATTCAGAGTACTACATGCTTACTCGCCTTCTCTCCTGACACTGTCAACCTAGGAAGGAGACATTCAGAGTACTACATGCTTACTCGCCTTCTCTCCTGACACTGTCAACCTAGGATGGAGATATTCAGAGTACTACATGCTTACTCGCCTTCTCTCTTGACACTGTCAACCTAGGATGGAGATATTCATAGTAATACATGCTTACTCGCCTTCTCTCCTGACACTGTCAACCTAAGAAGGAGACATTCAGAGTACTACATGCTTACTCGTCTTCTCTCCTGACACTGTCAACCTAAGAAGGAGACATTCAGAGTACTACATGCTTACTCGCCTTCTCTCCTGACACTGTAAACCTAGGATGGAGACATTCAGAGTACTACATGCTTACTCGCCTTCTCTCTTGACACTGTCAACCTAGGATGGAGACATTCAGAGTACTACATGCTTACTCGCCTTCTCTCCTGACACTGTCAACCTAGGATGGATACATTCAGAGTAATACATGCTTACTCGCCTTCTCTCCTGACACTGTCAACCTAGGATGGAGACATTCAGAGTACTACATGCTTACTCGCCTTCTCTCCTGACACTGTCAACCTAGGATGGAGACAGTCAGAGTAATACATGCTTACTCGCCTTCTCTACTGACACTGTCAACCTAGGAAAGAGACAGTCAGAGTAATACATGCTTACTCGCCTTCTCTACTGACACTGTCAACCTAGGATGGAGACAGTCAGAGTAATACATGCTTACTCGCCTTCTCTACTGACACTGTCAACCTAGGATGGAGACAGTCAGAGTAATACATGCTTACTCGCCTTCTCTCCTGACACTGTCAACCTAGAAGATATTCAGAGTACTACATGCTTACTCGCCTTCTCTCCTGACACTGTCAACCTAGGATGGATACATTCAGAGTAATACATGCTTACTCGCCTTCTCTCCTGACACTGTCAACCTAGGATGGAGACATTCAGAGTACTACATGCTTACTCGCCTTCTCTCCTGACACTGTCAACCTAGGATGGAGACAGTCAGAGTAATACATGCTTACTCGCCTTCTCTCCTGACACTGTCAACCTAGGATGGAGACAGTCAGAGTAATACATGCTTACTCGCCTTCTCTACTGACACTGTCAACCTAGGATGGAGACATTCAGAGTACTACATGCTTACTCGCCTTCTCTCCTGACACTGTCAACCTAGGATGGAGACATTCAGAGTACTACATGCTTACTCGCTTTCTCTCCTGACACTGACAACCTAGAAAGTAGACATTCAGAGTACTACATGCTTACTCGCCTTCTCTCTTGACACTGTCAACCTAGGATGGAGACATTCAGAGTACTACATGCTTACTCGCCTTCTCTCCTGACACTGTCAACCTAGGATGGAGACAGTCAGAGTAATACATGCTTACTCGCTTTCTCTCCTGACACTGTCAACCTAGGATGGAGACATTCAGAGTAATACATGCTTACTCGCCTTCTCTCCTGACACTGTCAACCTAGAAGATATTCAGAGTACTACATGCTTACTCGCCTTCTCTCCTGACACTGTCAACCTAGGATGGAGACAGTCAGAGTAATACATGCTTACTCGCCTTCTCTACTGACACTGTCAACCTAGAAGATATTCAGAGTACTACATGCTTACTCGCCTTCTCTCCTGACACTGTCAACCTAGGATGGAGACAGTCAGAGTACTACATGCTTACTCGCCTTCTCTCCTGAGACACTGTCAACTTGGCAAGGAGACATTGAGAGTACTACATGCTTACTCGCTTTCTCTCCTGACATTGGAGGAGGAATGTCAGAAGAGAGAAGCACCTTGAGTAGTTTGTATTAAATGTGTCGACTTTGTGAAACGCTCCCGCTAACTTCACGCCAGACACCAATCTATGCCAAATGTTGGACCAGTGCAGGAGGGGATATGTTCCAAGTGAAATCCTGTTAGCAACTTTTGTCACCGCTCTCTTTCTACTGGCCATAATTGATGAAATCAACAGTCGCAGTTCATTCTCTTGTTACCTTCTTAATAATTAAATAAGGCAAGATCCTTTTCTACATATTTTAGAGACTCAAGATTATTAACGTTATTATAATTATTATTATTATTATTATTATTATTATTATTATTATTATTATTAATAATAATAATAATATTCTTCTTCTTTTTATTGTTCTTGTTCTTGTTCTTCTTCTTCTTCTTCTTCTTCTTCTTCTTCTTCTTCTTCTTCTTCTTCTTCTTCTTCTTCTTCTTCTTCTTCTTCTTCTTCTTCTTCTTCTTCTTCTTCCTTTCCTCTTCTTCTTCTTTTTATTGTTCTTGTTCTTGTTCTTCTTCTTCTTCTTCTTCTTCTTCTTCTTCTTCTTCTTCTTCTTCTTCTTCTTCTTCTTCTTCTTCTTCTTCTTCTTCTTCTTCTTCTTCTTCTTCCTCTTCTTCCTCTTCCTCTTCCTTTCCTCTTCTTCTTCTTCTTCTTCTTCTCCTTCCTCTTCCTCTTCCTTTCCTTTTTCCTCTTCTTCTTCCTCTTCCTTTTCTTCTTCTTCTTCTTCGTTTTCTTCTTCTTCTTCTTCTTGTTCGTCTTCTTCTTGTCCTCCTTATCCTTCTCCTCCTCCTTCTCCTCCTCATCCTTCTTCTTCTTCTGCTTCTTCTTCTTCTTCTTCTTCTTCTTCTTCTTCTTCTTCTTCTTCTTCTTCTTCTTCTTCTTCTTCTTCTTCTTCTTTTTCTTCTTCTTCTTCTTCTTCTTATTATTATTATTATCATTATTGGTGTTGTTGTTTTTATTATATTATTTATGCTATGTCAATGATCATTGTAAATACATGTATTAACTTTCCCTAATATAACACAAAAAGCGGAGGGAAAAGGAGATGTGTGTGTGTGTGGGGGGGGGGGGGGGCGGGGGTGAAGACAATAACAATAGAGTTAGAATAAAAAAAATCAAATCAAAATATAAAGGAGAGGGATTATCCTTTGTATATGACGACTTCGATTTTCTGTGATGTCAAGGATAAGCTAGAGCAAAACTGTGCACAATAACCATGGTGCTGTGACGTTGACCTCCTCCACCATCCAGGTAACGGCTTCATGGGCACGCGGACCAGTGAACTGCTGATAGAGGCTGGACACGAGCTGACCCTGGTCAACAGAGGCAACTGGTACTGGGACTCGGAATTCACGGTCAAGCCTCACACCAAGCACATCACCTGCGACAGGGCTCAGGCGGTGAGACCTCACCTTAACTTACTTTCTAAAGGCTTAAATGATATGTGTTAATGTGATGTTGATGAAGAAAATTTGTCAAGCGCTTAACGAATATTTATAATTTAAATTGATAACGCGCAGTAACGGTATAGGAAGCGTCGCCAGCCACCTGCACAACCTCAATTTGTGAGTGAGCTTGGGGAAAAATTTTGCTCTTCTTGGTACTGGTACAAGTGCTGTGGGTGTAGTGGAGTCGACTTGAGATCTCTGTGATGCCATGCATTACAAATAGAACCGTCAACCAATACATTTTTTTTTAATTTACCACACCAATATAACTTGTGCAATTCTGATAAGTTGACAGTGTGCGGGCACCGAATGGCTTATTCGATAGAGCCGTGGATTGGCATTAAAACGTGGTGGTAGCGTGGGTCTCCATCTCATAGATCTAACTTGAATATAATAATTATTTCTCACTTTAAATTCTCTCTCCTCAGCCACACACAAACTCTCTCTCTCTCTCTCTCTCTCTCTCTCTCTCTCTCTCTCTCTCTCTCTCTCTCTCTCTCTCTCCCCCTCCCACCTCCATCTCTCTCTCTGAATATATATTGTCCTTGGTTTCAGTCACATTCCCGTAGACGTTAATAATTCTTACAGACGTAACGGATTTCTAAGCCAACAATTCAAACATTGATGTTCACCTGTAACCACTTGTATATTTAACACAGCCTGTCTTTCTTCCCTCTCGCCCTGTGAGTTCAGATCGAGAAATGTTCCGAACTCAAGGATTTCCTCTCTCACTCGGAGGGTCTGGACGCCGTGATCGATTTCAGCGCGTACCATCCTCAGTTCATCGAGGACGCGCTCATTCTCCTCAAGGGCAAGGTCGGGTTCTACATCTACATCAGCACCGACTCTGTCTATGAGGTGAGGATCGTGTGCTTGTGATGCGCCAAGAGCTGGTGGGGAAATTGATGCCATTAGCCTGAAAAAATCTTCTAGGTTGGAAAAAATATAGAAGAGGAGAAAGCTCACCATAATAGTAATGGATATGGACTCTGTAAAATTATTATTTTGTGTATATCAATATGCCAGAAAAAGTTGTTTTTCACTTCGGACTTGAAAACTTCTTGATGCATCGATGGGAAAATATTTCAATTGCCTTTTGGTATTGAGCTAGAAAATAATATTTAATGTAACTTTTAAGTATATCGTTGATATCCACGTCAAATGCAACAACAAAAACAACACAAAGAAAACTAACAGCAACAACAACAGCACCATCATTAAAACCATCATCATTATCATCATCATCATCAACAACAAAAACAACAACAAAAGCAATACATGTACCATCATTAAGACCATCATCATCATCATCAACAACAACAACAACAACAACAACAACAACAACAACAACAACAACAACAACAACAACAGCAACAACAATAATGCCAATGACAACGCATAAAAATGGATCATAGGCAATAAACGGGCACTCAACATTTTTCTAGATTTGAGTAAAAACATATTGATAAACTTACTTTAAAAAAAAATTGTAGCAAAAAGAAATTTACAAAAATGAAAGAAAGAACCCTGTTTTTTGTGGAGATTTTTTTTTCTTAATTTCTGTTGAGGTAAATGCACTGATAATCTTCATAAATATGTTGTGATGGGAAACGGATTCAGGGCACAGAGGCTTAGTTCTATTGACCACTCACCTCCAGCACCCCCCTCCCCTCTTTATTTTTAAAGAACAACCAATAAGACCAGGCCTCTAAACAATAACAACAGTTTGCACAACTTAACTTTTCCTACAATTTTTTTTTTAACTTTGCCAGTTCAAACTCCACTTATGATAAATAAAACGTGACTCTGAGATTATTTGGCAAGGTATGTGCAATACAGCTAGCATAGCAGCGTGATATCAGCTGGAATAGAGGAAACTAAACCAACTCGAAGTAGATTCTAAAATCGCTATTAAAAAATATTTTCCCCTTACTGCGTAAAGCGGAAAATTAGGAAACTTTTAATTTTGTTCTTTCCTGACCAGCTCAAAGATTCTTCCTTTTTCTCCTAATACGCCCATAATAAGACTGGATTTCCCCGCCCCCCCCCCACACACACACACACACACGCACACACTCACACATACACACAAATGCCTTGCAGGGAATTCATTGCTGCCCATTTATTTTAATCTACATGATAATAAACTTTTCAAAAGATTTGTGAATAGATTTTGATTTTTTTTTCAAATATAACTAATTGATATTATTGTTGATAATGCCTTATGCACCATATTGCTCTCCTCTCCCCTTTTTTCATTCCTTTTCTTCCTATCCCCTTTCACCCTGTGTGAACCAGGTATGTGCGAAGAACCACACAGAGCCATCTCTAGAGACGGATGCGGTGCGACCGTTCTGTCCTCAGAGACAGGCGGAGCTGGAGGCAGCGGAGAACTACGGCCATCTCAAGTTGTCCTGTGAGGAGGTTCTGGCCAGACACAGAGCAGACGGCTCCGGCCCGCCCTACATCTCGTTGCGTCTGCCAGACGTGGTGGGACCCAGGGACAGCACGTACAGATGGTGGATCTACCAGCTGTGGATGACGCTGCGACCGTTCCTGGAGAAGGACGTTATTGTCCCAGCCAGACTTGTGGAGCGACCAATGAGCTTGGTGTATGTGGAAGACGTCGCGGCCACTATACTTCAGTTGGTGCAAGGCCGGAACGAATACAAGTCAACCCCGCCTTCTGAAGGACCACCACTAGATCAAGCATACAACCTGGCACTTCGGGAAAGCCCGACACTGTTCCAGCTGTTGAAGGACATGCGGGAGGCGCTCAACCTATCCGATTCAGTGACTATCAAGACTGACGGAGGAGAGGAGACTATGTATCTCTACCCGTCAGTCAACGCTGGTCCAGTGAGTATTGGGAAAGCTGAGAAATACCTGGGCTGGAGCCCCACTGCCTACAGCACAGTGGTCAAGGAGACCGTGGAGTATTATGAAAAGGCAATCTCTAAAATGTACTTAGATCACCCCAGACGTCACATGATCCATACGATGCAGACATATTTCACGAGCAAACCTTACGATGTTATCCGCGGGCTTGGGGAAGTTTATAAAGTTTTCTTTGGACAGCGCAGAGACGAGTTGTGAAGATAATAGTTCCCACTGTATAAGAAAAATTTAGACTACAGAATATTCTAAATAATAATGCACGCACTAAAAGATGGTGAATTTTTTTCAGAGATTCTCGAGTTGCCGTCAGAAAAGACGCTTAAACCTGAGAAATTAAACGATAAAGAATTACAATCATTGTTAAACTTCAGACATATCTTCAGTCTTGAAAGTTTATAGATATTTAATTCAAAGTCAAGACATATTCCCTTGATAAGCTTTTACTGCTGTCTACCATATGTTGTTCATTTTATCATAGTTCTATCTTTCCAACAACTAATTTTTTTTACCACACTCTCTTATTAATACATGAATACATAACTGGTGCTCTATATACAATGATATATCCGTCCGTTTTACAAACAATTATATTTCTTTATTTTTCAAGAATGAGAAACATTTAAAAAAACTCATGCAAAGGGGTAAATGTATGGTGCTATAGCCACAACTTATTGAAGATTGCTTACTGTATCAACCGACAGTGACTGAAGAATAATATATATATTTTTTTACTAAAGCAAAAAAATATTATGTCCTCATGAAATATTCTATGTCTTCCCATTTCGTTGTGAAATTCATTGTACAATTTCTATGCATTTGACATCAATCCTTTTTTCTGAAAATAAAACTCAAGCATCAAAAACTTTTCATGACGTTTAAATATTCAAATGAAAGGGAAAGAAAACTAATCTGATTTTTTAAATTTCTGTAAGATGGCAAAAGTAATTTATTTCTTTCTGTGAGATTAATTACATTTTACGCTGAATGATTCATACTCATATTCTTTTTGCTCCTGCTGCTGATGCACACTCTACTTTTAAGTTTTATGACCACTATCACAACTACCATTACAACAACCTATACATCCACCGCTACAATTACCATTGTCCATTGTATCCACGTCCATCATTACCACAAGCACGATCAGTACAATTACAATAGACATGTATACGATACATCCTCCTCTCCCTTCTACTACTGCTACTACTACGACTACGACTACTACTACTACTACTACTACTACTACTACTACTACTACTACTACTACTACTACTACTACTACTACTACTACTACTACTACTACTACTACTACTACTACTACTGCTCCTCCTCCTCCTCCCTCCTCCTACTACTACTACTACTACTACTGCTGCTGCTGCTACTATTACTAACTACCTCTACTACTACTACTACTACTACTACTACTACTACTACTACTACTACTACTACTACTACTACTACTACTACTACTACTACCACCAATACCGGGTACTCATACTCCTTTAACTCTTACTATAAGTAGCTAATATGAAGAGCTAGTGGTGCAGATCAGAGGGGCTTGCTTACATGGAATTCGAACCAACGATGTGTGGCGTCCATCGCCTTGCCACTCAAAGAGAGCATGGCTAATACACATGTACCAATACACCACTACGCTCCCTAAAGATGTTAGGCGAATGTATTTACTCAGCCTCTCTTGATGAAAAAGATCCGAATCGCACAAACGACAACCACTGAATCCGGAAGCACCAACATTTGCCTTTGGAAGAATAAACGAACGATAAGAGAACATGTATGGATTAATTACGAGATTTATAAAGAGTTGAAATTAAAAGTAGTGCTCGGCAGAGGTTAGGAAGGGGCTCTGACTAGTGAGTCTGAGTGAAAATGATCGAAAAACGTTTGCGACTGTCGGATTCGAACCATCGACCTATAGATGCATCGGCACCCGTCGCTTGCTAATGCTATGTAATGAACGGTGGTGTTTGTCTGTAGGTCCAGGTGACGGATCCGACAGAACTAAAAAAAAGATAGAAAACCTTTAGTTACTAACATTTCAAAAGTCGCTTGAAATATTTGACCCGTGTGTCGATACATTAGTGTTTGAATTATGAGATTTACAAAAAAATATCCTTTAAATAATCACTACATTATGATCGCGTATATATATATATATATATATATATATATATATATATATATATATATATATATATATAAATATATATATATATATTATTGGCCTTATTACAAGACTCCTGTAACCGACATTTTAGAAATTTTGCAGGAGGGACAAAAAAGTGTCAGACATTTTTCTTTTTCACATCTCACTTTCACCTTCACAGCAATGATCATTCGAAAAGATACATATTTCTCATACATTGTAGTTAATTTATCTTGAGTAGTCATTGTTTTACGAACCAAATTGACAATTGAAGGAATATGAAACCAAAAAATTTCTCGGTGAACACTCCGAGAAGAGTCAGTTTTATGGTTTTAGCATTGAAAGTTTTCTGAGCAAGACTCCTGTAAATGTCAGTTATCGGATTTTCCACTCCTATCCGATTTTGATCAGGAGCACATCACAGCCTGAGTTAATTTACAGCATTTATGTATCATGAGTTTTAGTACTAAGGACAGAGAAAAATATCGTTGCGATGAAGTGAATAAAACGAAGTTGGCCACAAAAAGAAAAAGAAAAGCAAATATTGAAGAGTGTGGAACAAAAAAAGCAAACACTGATTGATCAACGAGGAAATATTAGTATTGCAACTTCGCGCCGTACTTGCAGTTGTGCCAGTGAAATCAAATATAAACGTTGTAAATTCATTAATTTTATCGATGTAAATGTAGGCATGCTTACAGAAACCTAACTTTCGTCTAATTTTATCTGCAGCAGTTTTGTTGAAAAAGAAGCTAGTTACCAATCAATGAAAACCAGTGACATTAATACTCGACTTTAGTGTCGCAAAAATTAAGACAAGCTCAAGCCATTAAGCATCGGTGTACAAAATTAACAAGTCAAAATCATAAACTAGTAATGAATAAAACTACGCCAGTTTGTAGTCACCGTATAATATGTCTCATCACTATGGTAAGGGGGGGGGAGGGAATTTTTTCCTCATCCGCATCAGTGCTCATCATCAGGGTTGATGTGTTTAATTCATTTTAGCTAAAACTCACATACTATTATAACAAATTTTAGGAAATATGTCGGATTTAATTAATGAAGACTTTCTTGATCCATGTTCTTAGCTGATTACCAATGCCTTCATCTACAAAACCCGGATGCTATTGAGGTAAGAATGGTTTACTTCAGGTATCAGCTTGAGGCGCAGAATGGTTTACTTCAGGTATCAGCTTGAGGCGCAGAATGGTTCACTTCAGGTATCAGCTTGAGGCGCAGAATGGTTTACTTCAAGTATCAGCTTGAGGCGCAGAATGGTTTACTTCAGGTATCAGCTTGAGGCGCAGAATGGTTTACTTCAGGTATCAGCTTGAGGCGCAGAATGGTTTACTTCAGGTACCAGCTTGAGGCGCAGAATGGTATACTTCAGGTATCAGCTTGAGGCGCAGAATGGTATACTTCAGGTATCAGCTTGAGGCGCAGAATGGTATACTTCAGGTATCAGCTTGAGGCGCAGAATGGTATACTTCAGGTATCAGCTTGAGGCACAGAATTTGCATGAAATCATCGTTTTCTGATCTGCGTGATGCCAGTTAGGACATTATGGATGCTTGGGACGATTCTAAATGTGATTATGTCGAATATTCGTTGCCTGCAGATCAAGTCTAGACGGTCACCTTCCCCGTTATGACTATGGTTTATGCTATGTGCATTGGGGTTGGACTTGTAAATAGAGAAGGATCTGATCTTCAGCCATAAACCTTTACCTCTCGAGTCATATACTTAAAAATTCATTAGCATCATAGACGTGCCCTTAAAGTCCAGTATAGCTGTGGTTGCATAGACGTGTCCTTAAAGTCCAGTATAATTGTGGTTGCATAGACGTGTCCTTAAAGTCCAGTTAGTTGTGGTTGCATAGACGTGTCCTTAAAGTCCAGTATAGTTGTGGTTGCATAGACGTGTCCTTAAAATCCAGTATAGTTGTGGTTGCATAGACGTGTCCTTAAAGTCCAGTATAGTTGTGGTTGCATAGACGTGTCCTTAAAGTCCAGTATAGTTGTGGTTGCATAGACGTGTCCTTAAAGTCCAGTATAGTTGTGGTTGCATAGACGTGTCCTTAAAGTCCAGTATAGTTGTGGTTGCATAGACGTGTCCTTAAAGTCCAGTATAGTTGTGGTTGCCATTTCTTTCACTCAGAACCTTTTGGTTTTTTTTCTTCCCTGTAGCACGAACTGTCTGGAGCCAATGCTCGGGTGTGAATACATTTTTTACTTGGCTGCTGATGTTCTGGTCGCGTGGAGATATATATATATATATGAATATGATGAGGTTGTTAAGTTTACAGAGAGGAATTTTTGAAAGTGGGGGGGGGGGGGTAACTTTCAGAAGAATCATCTAAGGTATTCTTGTTACCGTTACTTTATTTGATATAGCTTATCCACATAGTGAGCTCCGACCTTTTTTTTTTACCAAACTTCAGTCTCTATCGAGCAGGCAGAATTAACAAGATGAAGTCCGGAATTTTCCTACCTACGGTGTGAGGCTGGAACCAGCTAGCCACACAGCCACTGGCGGTCCAACCTTGCCTGCACCGCACGTAGGGGATAAACAGAATATTCGTAGACTTCATTTAAAACCAACGTTTTAATGGTTTCTGGCATTGTATGGTTCAGACATTTGATCTATTTATCCTGAACAATTAAATAGTTTGCTTTCTACTACAAATAAAAAAAATGAAACTCCCTCAATTTTTCACATATTTTGTGTCCGTTCCGTATACAAATGACAATGATCAGCTAATTTTTGTGAAAATCTAAATCTGTTTATAGATCCTTTTAAAACATTCTGTACCATATGGTATAAACAAATTGGCCGCCATGAATTCAAGCAAGGCAGAACATTTTAGGCTCTTTTTTACAGGAGTTCAAAATACTTCTAAAAAGCGTTTAAAATGGTCTTTAAATAGATTAGACAATTCAGAATAAGCTAATTTGCACTACAGAATATTGAAAATATATATAACATACAAAGCAAGTTTCCTTCAAAATTCGTCTATGTTTCCAAAAATTTTTCACTTTTCATATTTATATGTTTTTGTCCCTTCTAGCTTTTTTTGTCTAAATATGACCCTTACCAATGTTAGGTTATAGCTGATTCGTCTTTTAAAAAAAAATGTGTTGGCTATAAGTTAACTGTTCATTTGTCGAAGCATACCTCTTTCAAATTGTACATTTTTTTTTCTATGTTAGTCTATGTAACCGCCCCCCAGCCTCTCTCTCTCACATTCCCCGTCTCTTTCGGTCTCTTTCATTATTCTCTATTTCTCTTCTCTTCTCTCTCTCTGTCTCTCTGTCTCTCTCTGTCTGTCTCTCTGTCTCTCTCTCTCTCTCTCTCACTCCTCGTCTCTTTCGGTCTCTTTCATCATTCTCTATTTCTCTTCTCTTCTCTCTCTCTCTATCTCTCTCTCTCTCTGTCTCACTCTGTCTCTCTCTCTCTCACTCCTCGTCTCTTTCTGTCTCTTTCATCATTCTCTATTTCTCTTCTCTTCTCTCTCTCTGTCTCTCTCTGTCTGTCTCTCTGTCTCTGCCTCTCTCTTTCTCTCTCTCTCACTCCTCGTCTCTTTCGGTCTCTTTCGTCATTCTCTATTTCTCTTCTCTTCTCTCTCTTTCTGTCTCACTCTGTCTCTCTCTCTCTTTCTCTCTCTCACTCCTCGTCTCTTTCGGTCTCTTTCATCATTCTCTATTTCTCTTCTCTTCTATCTCTCTCTGTCTCTCTCTCTGTCTCTCTGTCTCTCTCTCTCTCTCTCACTCCTCGTCTCTTTCGGTCTCTTTCATCATTCTCTATTTCTCTTCTCTTCTCTGTCTCTCCGTCTGTCTGTCTGTATGTCTGTCTGTCTGTTTGTCTCTCTCTCTCTCACTCACTCCTCGTCTCTTTCGGTCTCTTTCACCATTCTGTATTTTTCTTCTCTTCTCTCTCTCTCTGTCTCTCTCTGTCTGTCTCTCTCCCCTCTCTCTCTCTTGCTCTCTGCCTAAGATTCCTTGCTTTACATTTGTAGATGAGAAAAAATCTCTTCTCTCTCTCTGTCTCTCTGTCTCTCTGTCTCTCTGTCTCTCTGTCTCTCTCTCTCTCTCTCTCTCTCTCTCTCTCTCTCTCTCTCTCTCTCTCTCTCACTCCTCGTCTCTTTCGGTCTCTTTCATCATTCTGTATTTCTCTTCTCTTCTCTCTCTCTGTCTCTCTGTCTCTCTCTGTCTCTCTCTCCCCTCTCTCTCTCTCTCTTGCTCTCTGCCTAAGATTCCTTGCTTTACATTTGTAGATGAGAAAAAATAGTTTATTTAACCATACAACTTCATTAGAGCCATAATCGTATTAAAAACAAACAACTAAAAATCTAGTTATTCAGCGGGTCAGTTTTAGCACAGCTTCGACAAATGGCTGTTGGTAGTGGAGATGAGCTCACAGTCCAAATGATCATTAGACACATTGATTCGGGGCCTGCAAAGATTAGATTTAATGAAGGTAGTTTTATTATTTTCTGTTTTTAAATAGACAAAGAGAGACCTTGAGACCTTGAGACGTCAGTAGTCATCAATTTGCAAAAATTATATATTTCTCTTTAACCTTGAGCTGGGATGAAGAAAAAAAAAAAAAAAAAAAAAAGAACAACAACCTCGTTGTAAACTTGGCGTCTGGTTTGGGTTGGACTGGAGGAGCCACTTATACGGGCAGAACGACTGACTTGACATAGACAATCGTGGAGGCTGAACATTGAGGCCTAGCCTAAACTGTAGCAGTGTAGATCTATGGGTCCTGAGGAGTTAAACGCGGAGAAACTGTTTGATTAGAATAAATGGAGGGAAATTATGAAAACAATGAACGTTTTTTAAGATTGATTTAATATATTAAATTATACTATATTATCTTATTATGATTTGCTAGCGGCTTAGATATTTCCCGGCATCTGTCGTAAGCTTACTTCATCGAGAGCCCGAAGCTCACAACTTATATGGAATTCTTTGAAATCTCTATCTGAATTAGAAACCTATTTGTCCAACATCTGCTTGATTTGTTTAAAACGCACATTTATGGAGATGGAAAAAAAAAGAATAAGAGAGAGGGAGAGAGAGAGAGAGAGAGAGAGAGAGAGAGAGATAGAGAGAGGAAGAGAGAGAGAAAGAGACAGACAGAGAGACAAACAGAGACAGAGAGAGACGTGACCTGACACTTATTTAGCTAATGAGCCATTCTTATCTACAAGACTAAATCTTTATTAAGGATTCAGGAACAATGACCAACGTGCTGGCTTGAGGACAAATTGCTAAGAACGAGACAGATTTCAGATTTTTACAGAACAGAAATAAAAAAGCCTGGATAGAAATAACGAATGCAGTCAAACAATGATAAAGGCTGGGAGAAACGGAGTTAGACCTTATGATCAAAAGATGCAAGTGATTGTAAATAAAAAAATTAAAGAGTAGAAAAATCAATTGCAAACTTAGATCTAACTTGAGACCTACAAATAGGACGAGGTACGTGAAAACAGAGAGAGAGAGAGAGAGAGAGAGAGAGAGAGAGAGAGAGAGAGAGAGAGAGAGAGAGAGAGAGAGAGAGAGAGAGAGAGAGAGAGAGAGAGAGAGAGAGAGAGAGAGAGAGAGAGAGAGAGAGAGAGAGAGAGAGAGAGAGAGAGAGAGAGAGAGAGAGACACACACACACACACACACACGTACATGAAGATGATGGGCACACTCACATACCTATCTATGCAAAACGGAAATGTTTAAATTTGGCTCTGAGTACAGAATAACGTTTCTGGAAAAACTAGTGACAGGAAAGAGAGTAAAATATTATACTTTAAGATGTTTTGACCATACCACAGAGTTCTTAGTGTTTGAAACTTACTAAGGTATCAGAATGTTTGATTGCATATAGTATCATTAATTTTGTTTTAACTTTTCCTCCACAAAGCAACACACAAAGCAGCACAGCTCCTCTGCTTGGTTTGATTTTGTTTCTAGCTCGCATCATGATGATTTTTAAAAGTATTTTGGTGATATACTCATAAGACTGATTGTTCCATGTATTTCACAGCCTGTTGCCCCTTTCTTTGACAGTACTATAAATACATCTTTTGGAAATGTTTAGTGGAATCTGCCCTGTGTCATATACTTCGTTAAGTAATGTTGCGATTTATCAACTCCATAGTCTTCGAGTGCTTCTAAAAGTTCTGTCTTGGCTTGTTACTGTGCCTAATTATTTTCATTTTTCTTTTTGCTGTCTGAATTCCATCAGGTGGAACATAAAAAAGTCTTCATTACATTGTAATTATTTCAGTGGTGTTCAAAAAGTTTACTTAAGTACCCGGCCCTCCGGCTTAACATTTTTTCTCTCTTTTTCCATAATAATACATGCCAGCGCCACCGCTATTTGACTTTACGCATCCTGTGGACGAGCAGGTGTTCCTTCCAGAGATTTCTTCAATGTTCCTGTAAATTGTCTACTCAGTACTTTGGCATAAATCGACGTTTCTGTATTGAGCACTTATGTGGCATTTTATACAAATTTTAGAGTTTATATACGTGGGCACGATGTGGACTAAGTCTAAACAATCAATTTATGATTTAATCAAGTTTCCGCCATGACAGTAATGTTCCACTGGTAGTATTAGCATTGGATGTAGAAAAGATCCAATCTAGCTCTAAATGGTAATTCAAAGCTGATTTAGGTCTGAAAATATTCACCTGGAAATCTATCTTGCATTCTAACTGTATTGACTTTATAGGAAATGTTCTAACGAGTTTCTTTGCTGATAGATCTAGATTTAGATCTAGATGATCTTGATCTTGATTAGATCTAGACACTGTTCGACCTTCTAGGTTGTGCTAGACGACGACTTTTATCCAGTTCTAGATTCAGTTTAGAATGTCTTTATTTCCTCAGCCAAATAGAGACCATGAAAGGAACATCTGTCAATTGGAATTTGCAGCTAGATCATGTAAAATCTTTATGTGATGTGATTTTTTGTAAATAAAACGCTACAAGACTCAGCTATTCATTTTGCTGTGTGCCTTGAGTTGAAGGATTAGTTTTGTATTTACCGCAAATCGAACTGCACCTTCCGTTAAAAATTCAGCCTACTCGATTATCTTGGTCAGCTCTGTGACAGTGCCTTCCAATTTTGGAACCCGAGGGTTCGGCCGAGGTGAGCGAAAATCAGTCTTGTCTTGCAACCGATTTATGAGTCAGTTATAGTATTAGTAATGTAGCACACATTCTAATTGGTTCTTGAATATGGCCGTTTTTCTATTTTAAAAGATACCAAACGTCGAGGCCTAGCAGTGACTGCAGTGAAATACAATAGAGGCGTGAGCTGTCTTCGGACAATGTCCTTGAAGATTGAGGTAAAAAATAGCTAACACATAACAAACTCTTGGGTGTTTGCACATGTACAAAATTTCCGCGTTCACTTCTCCATATTGGATCCACGGGAAAGACGCAGAGGACACATAATCTTGGTCAAGATGAATTAGAACTAACTTTTAAAAGTAATTAGTGAAGTAGATCTACGATATGAATCTACTAAGCACAACTTGGTGTAGTTTAGGTTTAAATTTTAGCCCTTTTTGTCAAGTGCGGAGAAAATTTGGTTATCAAGCACGTCGTTTGAAGAATCCCAGGTGAGATACATATTGATATAGATTAAAGAGTAAAGGGCAAGATATCCGCCTGACCCCCTCATGTACTGGGTTATGTTGAAGACTTCAGCATGCATGATTTATCGTTGGAATATGTAGCCTTTAGAAATTGTTTTATTACCTGGCCTTTGAAAAGAAAAATAATGTAAGAATAAATGTAAGGCAGCGCCCATAACTAAACATTGGAATGTTAGAGATACTGCACGCCTTTACTCATTGGAATAACGCCCGAAAACCGAAGCTGTTCTATAAAAAAAGCGTGCAGTGCAATATGTGATGGAACTCGGTATTTAGGTACTTGCTGCTCGAGCACCCGTGTATCTTCTGACAGCCAAGCTGATCACTAATTGAATGCTAGTGGCTTCTGGCGGCTACACACTTTTAACGGATTTTGTACTATCGGACCAACAGCTATTTCAATGTGATTGCGCTTTGCAAATGATATTTATCTGATGTATTTTGATGTGCTGAACATGAATATGAAAATTGTTTTTATCGCAAATAAATACTTGTTGAGTTATACATGTTCAAAGTTTGTACTCTTTTCTGTTTCAAATAATTGACAAAGAGGGTGGTGGTCCGTGATGTAAACGTCGTGACGTGACACAGGAGCAAACATTGAGCCTTTCTTTTTTTAATTCTATATCTGTATACATATATGCATGTATAAAAAAAAATATATATATATATGCATGTATGTGTGTGCGTATATATATATATATATATGTATATATATATACACATACATACATATATATATATATATATATATATATATATATATACATACATACATACATATATATATATTTTTTTTTTTTTTTGGCCTGCTCAAATATTTTGTTTGTTTTTTAGTTCAATTTTCATTTTCTGTTAGTGACTATTTCTTATTTTTATCCTAATCATTATCATTGAAATTGTCATTGTGCTACTACTACTACTATGACAGCTACTACGGCTACTACTACTACTACTACTACTACTACTACTACTACTACTACTACTACTACTACTACTACTGCTGCTGCTGCTGCTGCTGCTGCTACTACTTTTACCTTAATTGTCAAGATCGCTAATAATGCCTCTCCAACTGTTGGTACAACTTCTGCGTCTTGTTGTCTCGCTGACATGACAAACTACAACAATTACTTCTGACCCAATCACCTTCAACTTCAGATTAGAATGTCCTTTTTTTTTTTAAAGAAAACATTACTGGTGCGCGCAGTTTGAATATTTCAGTAAATGTTCTCATTTACTCAAATCACTTTTTGACGCACGGTGCTTTTATACCAGCCTGATAGAGGACTTTAGCCAAGGGTAACTATCTACAACCTCCAATCTTAACTTTTATACCAGCCTGATAGAGGACTTTAGCCAAGGGTAACTATCTACAACCTCCAATCTTAACTTTTATACCAGCCTGATAGAGGACTTTAGCCAAGGGTAACTATCTACAACCTCCAATCTTAACTTTTATACCAGCCTGATAGAGGACTTTAGCCAAGGGTAACTATCTACAACCTCCAATCTTAACTTTTATACCAGCCTGATAGAGGACTTTAGCCAAGGGTAACTATCTACAACCTCCAATCTTAACTTTTATACCAGCCTGATAGAGGACTTTAGCCAAGGGTAACTATCTACAACCTCCAATCTTAACTTTTATACCAGCCTGATAGAGGACTTTAGCCAAGGGTAACTATCTACAACCTCCAATCTTAACTTTTATACCAGCCTTATAGAGGACTTTAGCCAAGGGTAACTATCTACAACCTCCAATCTTAACTTTTATAACAGCCTGATAGAGGACTTTAGCCAAGGTTAACTATCTAAAACCTCCAATCTTAATTTGTCGATGTAATTCTGCAGCTTCCATAATGTGTCTATCCTCTGATTCCTCGCCAGCAAGCCAGGAGAGCGGTGTCATAGAGTGAAATGGACGGACCTGAAAATGTTTTCCTGAATCGCTCAAAGAGATTGCCCAGCACGTTGACCCTTGTAGCGGTCTGAACGAAGCTAAGTTTGATTTTATATTTCTCATTCGTTTTAAGAAGAAGCAGTGTGGAATTTAGTATTAATTTATAATGGTTTCATTTTATTTTCCAACGGAATTAAAGTGAGCTACGAGTTGCCATCGCGTATCAACTTTTAAGTTATATCCCCGTAGCAGCTCTATAATGTTTGGGCACTGTTTCTTCTCTATCTTTCTGTGAACTAAGAAATATCTATGTCGTCTTTTATGATTTCTCTACCTGTTAATTTTGATACTTTCGTTTCTTATCTTGCGCATGGTAGATCATGTACCGATGCCCAAGACAGATTTTTTAATTTCTTCTTTTAAAGATAGTTTAACACTGTAGTTTCCGGATTTTGTCTGTGTTTTGAGTCACCAGACACTTTTTACTAGCAGCTTTTCTCTTTAGCGTTATTTTTAGAAAAAGTTTTTAAATTAGGCTCTCTGTTATTGTTCTTGCTTTTAATGGTGCTATTCATGTTTCATTATTTACTTAAAAACTGTGTCTAACTTAAACTCATAATTATGTTTTTGTTGTTTTATTACGCTCAAATTTAATAAGCGATTCTTAAGGATTACCGTTTACAATACAATGTAAATTTACAGCATTTGTAACAAAAGAAAAATGATCTGGGTTCAAAGATATTTGGTTTGCTTTGGTATGAAAAATTTTCAACCGCGATCTTATAAACAAAAGATATGGGGCAGAGATAAAAATCAAAATGTCATGTGTAGTGCACTAAACTAAGTGAAAAATTAATGAATAAATGGAAAAAAAAGTGTTTGGATATTGAATCTCCTCCAAACGATGGTATCCCATCCTTTCTTCAGTGAGCTCGGCCTCGACCTCCCCCCCCCCCTCCCCAAATAAAAAAAATATCTCTCAATGTTAAAAGTTACCCAACAGTCCAAGTCACGCGATGTTCAAGCTGCTAAATCAGTTCCAGCATGCATTATTTTCCAGCTACTCTCTTCCGCTTTCATCTTCTTTCTTGCGACTTGCAGCGCCATTCTTCCACATTTTCTTTATTATTTAGCATTGAGGTCGACTCTTCCTCTATCTCTCTACTACCTCTTCGATTCCTCTTTCTCCCGTTCAGATCGATTGGCCTAAAACTCTCTCTTGCGTTTTTCTATTTGTTAGTTTCCAACCTTTCTTTCTTCGCTTCAATTTTGAATTTTCGCTCGTCTCCAATCTTTTTCCTGAGCAGCACCTCTTCTCCACCTTTCTTATTGTATTCTTTTCTAGGTCCATTCCTTACCCCTCATTTGTTGGCTTCAGCTGTAAGTTTGTTTCTTTTTTTTTTTTCTTTTTGTCTAACTTTTCACCTTTGTCTATCGCTTCCTTATCTCTCTTCCCACCCAGTCTTCAATTTCCTGTCTATCTCTCTCATAACTTTCAGCCCTTATCCCCATCTCTCCTCCCACTCAGTTACTTTCCTGTCTATCTCTCTCATAACTTTCAGCCCTTATCCCCATCTCTCCTCCCACTCAGTTATTTTCCTGTCTATCTCTCTCATAACTTTCAGCCCTTATCCCCATCTCTCCTCCCACTCAGTTACTTTCCTGTCTATCTCTCTCATAACTTTCAGCCCTTATCCCCATCTCTCCTCCCACTCAGTTATTTTCCTGTCTATCTCTCTCATAACTTTCAGCCCTTATCCCCATCTCTCCTCCCACTCAGTTACTTTCCTGTCTATCTCTCTCATAACTTTCAGCCCTTATCCCCATCTCTCCTCCCACCCAGTCTTCAATTTCCTGCCTATCTCTCTCATAACTTTCAGCCCTTATCCCCATCTCTCCTCCCACTCAGTCTTCAATTTCCTGCCTATCTCTCTCATAACTTTCAGCCCTTATCCCCATCTCTCCTCCCACTCAGTCTTCAATTTCCTGTCTATCTCTCTCATAACTTTCAGCCCTTATCCCCATCTCTCCTCCCACTCAGTCTTCAAATTCCTGTCTATCTCTCTCATAACTTTCAGCCCTTATCCCCATCTCTCCTCCCACTCAGTCTTCAATTTCCTGTCTATCTCTCTCATAACTTTCAGCCCTTATCCCCATCTCTCCTCCCACCCAGTTACTTTCCTGTCTTTCTCTGTCGTAACTTCCAGCCGTTGTTCCCCCCCCTCCTCATCTTTCATCCTACATTTTCCTGTGCATCTCTCTCGTGACTTTCAGCCCCTCTCGCCATCTTTACTCCTATCCAGTTTTTAATTTCCTGTGAATCTCTCTCAAGAATTTCAGCCCTTCTCGCCATCCGTACTGCTATCCAGATTTTTTCCTGTGTATCTCTCTCGTGACTTTCAGCCCTTCTCGCCATCTGTACTCTTATCCCTGTTTATCTCTGTGATGCCGGGATGTCGGAACATGTTAGATTTGGGTATCTTGGTTTTCTGAAATTGGCGAGACAGCAAGAGTTTGCTCTAGATTAGCTCAATGAATTCAGATTTGTTGCTTTTTTCATTTCACTAAGCTTTCTAGCTTTGCCTAATCTAAAATACTGGCAAACGTGTGGAGATCTCATACGGTTAAATAATTTATAGGATTACCAATTTGAATCCATTTTTTTAAATATCTCTCGCTAGATAAGATATTTAAATCAGTTTGTATATAATGATTGAATTTAAAAATCATTTTAAGTATGAGCTAATCATAGATTTGATACAACGAATACAAATTTTAAAAAAGCCAGCGGAGTAATACTGAGGAGATAGAGATTATTGAGGAGGAGGACAAAGTAAGAAAACTAATGGCTAGAGGTCATCGATCTGAGGAAAACGTGGATAACCATTTGAAGCGATCGGGTGAAAAAAAGAGGGAAGTAGAAAGAAAAGGGAAAGAGGCTATCACGATTTGACACCGATTTGAGAAAACCAGAAGTAAAGTAAAAGAAGACATCAGAAAGAGGGAAAAAAAGTATAAAATTGGAGGTCGCTGTTTTAAACAAAAAGGTGGAGGAGCAATGGAGGCAGTCCGACAGAAGAGTAGGAATAAAGATCACATTGTAGAGATAAAAAGGAAGAAAGGACTGGTGGCCACAAATATGAGAAAAATTGAAGAGAGCTATTAAATGCCAGCAGATAGAACAAATAAAAGTGATTGGAAGCGACTGGTTTGAGAACAACAAAAGATGGAGGAAATGGATGATGAGAGATAGGAATCACAGGATAGGAGAAAGAAATCAGATTAAAATAAAAATCGAGGCCGCTTATTTGAGAATAACAAATCATAACTAATGGAAGACATACGATAGAGTAAAAAAAAGTGGAGCAAATCGGAGGCCACACATTCAAGGAAAACAGAAATAATCAGAGCCATTAGATAGATGAAATTCAAAGGGAGGAATATAGACCATCGGATAGAAGGGAAAAAATAGGTGAAGGGTTGGATGCCATAGATGTGAGGAAAGCTGCAGAAAAAAGTTTTCCCTGTGACTTTCAGTTCCTCTCTGCACCTTTCTTCATACTCAACTCACCAGATGGTCAGGACGGCAGAGGGTCACGCTGACAGAACGGAGGTGTGACGTTCTCGTCCCGACCTGACCAATCTGGTGCCTGGAGCCCAACAGTCTCTGTGACTGTAGAGGTTACAATGACATTGCACTCAGTCATTGCCTCTAGATTTGTAAATCGGCAGAGGTTGCATTGACATAGCACTAAGTCAATGCCTCTGGGTTTCTGAATCATCGCAGGTTGCAATGACATTGCATTTGTTCATTGTCAACTGGGATTGTGAAAAAAGCAGAGGTTGCAATGGCATTGCACTGAGCCATTGCCTCTGGCTCTGCAAACAGGCGGAGGTTGCAATGACATTGCACTTAGTCATTGCCTCTGAGTTTGCAGCTGAACGCACAAGTTGCGGCCCTGGCATGTAGCCTCAAGAGGGTGCAGGATCAGAAACCAAAAACCACTCTATGGGTCCAACTCTGGTATGAGGAAAGGTGAAGAGAAGAGCTGAAAGTCCCAGGAAAATCTTTTCTTTCTTGCACTGTCCTCAAGTCGATGATATCCAACTCTTTACATATTTTCCTCCTATCCGATGGTCTACATTTCTTCCTTTGTCTTTCATCTATCTAATGCCATTGAATAGTTCGCTCTGTTTTCCTCGACTGTGTGGTCTCCAATCTCCTCAACCTTTATTCCTCTATCGTATTGACTTCCTTTAGTTATGATTTGTTTTCTCAAATAAGCGGCCTCGGTTTTTTTTTTACCTTCCAACACAAACCGAAAAAGAAAGTAAACGGCGTGAATGAGTGGTTTGCGAATGTTAGAACAATGATACACAAAGAAAAGGTAGAAAACATCAAGCAAGAAATGAAAAGGATGAACATTGATCTACTAGGCTTCAAAAAACTCAGATGACAAGGCGCAGGAAAGATGAGATCAGGAACGTTCGAAATGTTCTACTCAGGAGGTGCAGCACATGAGAGAGGGGTGGCTTATATGCTCAATCAAGAGGTGGCAAAAACAGTCAAAGGATATTGGGTACTATCAGATAGTTTTTTAAAGATTGCAGGAAAACCATTGAATCTTAACATCATTCAAATATATGCAACATTAACTAGTAGCGATGAGGACATAGAACAATATTATGAAGATCTAGAGCAAGCAGGACCATCTTATCATGGGCGGTTTTATTGCAAAAGTAGAAGGAAGAGAAGGAAATGTAGTAGGACTCCATGGACTGAGCATTAGAAATATAGGAGGAGAGAAATTATTTCGGTGCCATTCGGACAACCTTATTATAGGAAACGCGTGGTTTTAGCAACCGAAAAGAAGAAAATGGACATCATAAAGCCCAGGTGATGGAAACAGAAACCAGATTGATTACATCCTGATCAGTAAAAGATTTAGAAATGCACTTATCTCAGCAAAGACCTACCCTTGCACAGACTGTTACAGTGATCATGTACCAGTCGCTGTTAAATTCAAACTGAAACTTAAGAAATTCAGAAGTAAAGTAAAAATAGTGAACTTGACTTGGCTAAATTAAAGTCCAACCAGAGAAAAGTATCGGGTGGCTGTTAAAAATAAATTTGTCTTAGAAGCTGAGGAAGTGGATCAACAATGGGCAAATTTTAAGGCAGCGATCACAGAAGCAACAGAAGAACAAAGTCAAAAAACATCAATTTGAAAAAAAAAATCCTAGACAGATGGGCAAAGTATGTAAGCGAAGTTTTCGAAGACCACAGAAAGGATTAAAATGTGATGAAGCGCAATTTGGCTGGTCAACCTATCATGAAAGATGAGATCCAGGCAGCAATAAGAAAGATGAATAATCAAAGCAAAACACCCAGACAGCATATCAATGTAACTTTTAGAAGCTCTTGAAGACTTTGGAATTGATAAGATCACAACGTTACTCAACGAAATCTATGACATATGTCAGATTCCACCACGCATCTCCAAATCTATATTTAATACACCGTCATAGAAACCAGGGGTATCAGAGTAGGAATTGCACAGAACGATCAGTCTTACATCATCAAAATACTTTGAAGAATTATCATGATGCGAGTCAGAAATAAAATCAAACCAGAAATAGCAGATGAGCAGTGAGGAAAAAGGTACAACAAATGCAGTCTAAACCCTTCGAACTTAAATGGAACAAGCTCTGGAAGTACAAAAAAGTTATATCTGTGCTTCATTGACGACACCAAGGTATTTGATAGAGTACGGCATGATAAGATAATCATCAACTAACACAGTTGAAGATAGACGGAAAAAAACGAGTAATAAAAAACATGTACTGGAACAAAGGGCAGCAAATAGAGTTGATGGGGAAATCAGCTTATTTAAAAAATATAAGTGGTGTCAGACAAGGATTTGCACTTTCCCCAGACCTTTTCTCTCTCTACAGTGAAATTATGATGCAAAACCTAGAAGGATATTCAGGTATTAAAATAGGAGGGCACAACGTATACAACTTGAGATACGCTGATAACACTGTATTAATTCCAGAAAATAAAGAAGACAAAGTAATAATTAGACAAAATAGGATGAAAGCAGTAAGGAAGGATTGGACTTGAATAGCAAAGAGACAGAAGTAATGGTCGTCAGTCGAAACAATGAGTGTCCCCAGATCAATATCCATATCAACGGGAATAAACTCAAGCAAAGGGATCGTTTCAAATACTTGGGTTCTTTAATACCAGGCGATGGACGCAACGACAGTGAAACTGCACCAAGAAAAGCGCAAGCAAAAAAAGTTTAGCTACCAATTTACAGGTCCTTAATGCTGTTTTAATAATGGTAGCCTAAGCGAGCGCTGATCACTAGACTGATTTAAAAAAAAAATTTTGCACGGCTTTACTAATTGAAAAATAATCCTTGAGCAATAGTGGAGTTAGTAGAAAAGCGATGGAAATTTTGGAAAGATGTAAAATAATGTGAAGGATTTCTATCACACAAATGCTTAAACTGATATTCCAGATAAAAATCTTCTATTTCATTATGTAAAAAATCTCTAACCAGATTTCAACTTCCTCAGAGTGGACCGAGAGTTGTGGTCAGTGTGACTGGCCAACCCCACTCCTTGGACAGTTGAAGAATCCATAAACAACGTGTAGGATCATTTCTTGGTTTTAGCGTGATATGGTGTAAAAATAGCTTATGGAAGCTTGCAAATTTAAACTTTATATTTTTCAATCTTGGCTTAATATCGCAATTTTTTTTTCATATCAATGTAGAGATAATAAGTTAAGTCTTGACGAAGTCTGATCGCTGTGAGTTGGATATAAAAAGACCAAAACTTTATCAGTGTAAAATCCACACCTGAATGGACTTAAATCGAGTGATACACCATTATGTTCAAATATCATATCACTCCTGCATGTTTTCACCAGAGTATAGAGGTTAAGAGCATAGAACAATCCCCAGGTTATCTGCAGGATCATCTTTGCGGGTTTGAGTCCCACACC
This sequence comes from Elysia crispata, assembly GCA_033675545.1. Lineage (NCBI taxonomy): Eukaryota > Metazoa > Mollusca > Gastropoda > Plakobranchidae > Elysia > Elysia crispata. The sequence continues at coordinate 544,825 of JAWDGP010006108.1, forward strand.
GTGGATGGGTAATTTTAAAGCCTGGTCTTTTCAGTTCTCGCAATGCCCGACGCAGGCTTAATTTTGTCTTTGAAAAAGGTCACAGTTTACCGTGCTGTTATTGGAATTCATGAAACTAGCAGTAATCGTCCTTTCGTTTAATCATATTTTTCATAAAGAGATCGTTAAGCTTTCTTTCTTCTATCATTTTACAATATTCCTCACTCAGTCATCTCTCTTTCACTCTCACCTCTTAACTTCCTTCTTTTCAAATACTTTTACGTCCCTTTATCAGATCCTGGATGTCGTTGATCCAAAGTTATCAAAAGCTCTAGCGTCTCTAAGTGAGCTGCAGAAAGCTCTAGCGTCTCTAAGTGAGCCGTAGAAAGCTCTAGCGTCTCTAAGTGAGCCGTAGAAAGCTCTAGCGTCTCTAAGTGAGCCGCAGAAAGCTCTAGCGTCTCTAAGTGAGCTGTAGAAAGCTCTAGCGTCTCTAAGTGAGCTGTAGAAAGCTCTAGCGTCTCTAAGTGAGCTGTAGAAAGCTCTAGCGTCTCTAAGTGAGCCGCAGAAAGCTCTAGCGTCTTTAAGTGAGCCGCAGAAAGCTCTAGCGTCTCTAAGTGAGCTGTAGAAAGCTCTAGCGTCTCTAAGTGAGCCGCAGAAAGTGCACGAAGTTTCTGAAGTTCAGTTGTGCATAGAGATTGTTGAAGCTGCCCAAGGACCATCGGCAAGAAATACATATCGCAGAAAGGTTCTCTACATCTAGATGATTTTTTTTTAATGAGTTTTTAACATTTCTACAAGCAACACAATTCTAATAATTCTGTTAAAAGTTGGTGTCAGTTAAATTTTACAGACCGTTCTTCGAGAAATTTTCTGATTTAAAATAATGCGAGGCATTTTTATCACACACATGTTGTAACATAAACAAGTTATCCAGATACAAATCTTCTATTTCATTTAATGATGGAGTAATAAATCTCTCGTCAGGTTTACCACTTTCTCAAGATGGACCAAGAATTTTGTACGGTGTGACTGACCAACCTCGCTCCTTCATATTTCTACCAGAGTATAGAGGTTAAGGGCATACACCAATCACCGTGATATCTACAGGATCATCTTCACGGGTTTGAGTCCCACACCGTTGGTAGGTAAGTTTAAAGGCTCATCTTTTCAGTTCTCGTAATGCCCGAGGGGGGCTTAGTTTTGTCATTGCAAAAGACCAAAGATCACAGTGTTATGAAGGGGTTTCAGAATACTAGGAATAATTTCATTGTTCTTTAGTTTAAATGTCACTTCCTTTTTTTTAAAAAAGAGCTCGTACAGTGTTTTTTTTTTCTATCTTTCTTAATACTGTACCTGACTCGATTACCTATGTCCATCTTTTTTTCCTTCTACCTCTCTCTCTTTCTTTTTTCTCTCTTTCTTAATACTGTACCTCACTGGATCACCTCTGTCCATCTTTTTTTCTTTCTACCTCTCTCTCTTTCTTTTTCTCTCTCTCTCTCTCAAACACTCTCTCCCACTTTTTCTCTGTCTCTGTCTCTGTCTCTGTCTCTGTCTCTCTGTCTCTCTCTTTCTCTCTCTCTCTCTCTCTCTCTCTCTCTCTCTCTCTCTCTCTCTCTCTCTCTCTCTCTCTCTTTTACTCTCTTCTCTTAACTTCCTTGAAAAAATCTTTTACATCCCTTTATCAGATCTTCGATGTCTTGATTCCAAAGTTATCAAAAGCTCTAGCGTCTCTAAGTGAGCTGTAGAAGATGCACGAAGTTTCTGAAGTTCAGTTCTGCACAGACATTGATGAAGCTGCCCAAGGACCATCCGCAAGAAATACAGATCGGAGAAAGGTTCTCTACATCTAATTGATTTTTTTTTTAATGTATCTCACTCGATCACCTTCATCCATTTTTATTTCCTTTTCCCTCGATTCTCTTTCTTTTTCTCTCTCTCTCACACACACACTCTCTCCCACTCTTTCTCTCCCTCTCCTTCTCTCTGTCTGTCTCTGTCTGTCTCTCTCTCTGTCTCTGTCTGTCTCTGTCTCTGTCTCTGTTTCTCTCTCTCTATCTCTCTTTCTCTCTCTCTCCCTCTCTCTCTCTCTCTCTCTCTCTCTCTCTCTCTCTCTGTCTTTTACTCTCTTCTCTTAACTCCCTTCTTTTTAAAAATTGTTTACGTCCCTTTATCAGATCCTGGATGCCGTTGGTCCAAAGTTATCAAAAGCTCTAGCGTCTCTGAGTGAGCCGTAGAAGATGCACGAAGTTCAATTGTGCACGGACATCGGTGAAGGTGCCCCAAGACCAACGGCAAGAAATACATATCGGAGAAAGGTTCTCTACATCTAGATGATTTTTTTTATGACTTTTTAACATTTCTACAAGCATCACAATTCTAATAATTCTGTTAAAAGTTGGTGTCAATTAAATTTTACAGACCGTTCTTCGAGAAATTTTCTGATTTAAAATAATGCAAGGCATTTTTATCACACACATGTTGTAACATAAACAAGATATCCAGATACAAATCTTCTATTTCATTAAATGAAGATCGAGTAATAAATCTCTCGTCAGGTTTACCACTTCCTCACGATGGACCAAGAGTTTTGTACGGTGTGACTGACCAACCTCGCTCCTTCATATTTCTACCAGAGTATAGAGGTTAAGGGCATACACCAATCACCGTGATATCTACAGGATCATCTTCACGGGTTTGAGTCCCACACCGTTGGTAGGTAAGTTTAAAGGCTCATCTTTTCAGTTCTCGTAATGCCCGAGAGGGGCTTAGTTTTGTCATTGCAAAAGACCAAAGACCAGAGTGTTATGAAGGTGTTTAAGGATACTAGGAATAATTTTATTGTTCCTTATATCAATTTCTTTTTTTGAAAAGAGTTCGTAAAGCATGGTTTTTTTTTTTTTGTTTTTTTTTCGTAATACTGTACCTCACTCGATAACCTTTGTCCATCTTTATTTCCTTCTCCATCTCTCTCTTTCTTTTTTTCTCTCTCTCTCTCTCTCTCACACACACACACACACTCTCTCTCCCACTCTTTCTCTCTCTCTCTCTTCTTCTTTTTGTCTCTCTGTCTCTCTCTGTCTCTCTCTCTGTCTCTCTCTGTGTCTCTGTCTCTGACTCTGTCTCTCTTTTGCTCTCTCACACACACACCCATACTTTTTCCAACCTTCTCTCTCTCTCTCTCTCTCTCTCTCTCTCTCTCTCTCTCTCTCTTTTACATTCTCCTCTTAACTTCCTTCTTTTTAGAAATGTTTTACGTCCCTTTATCAGATCTTGGATGTCTTTAACACAAAGTTATCAAAAGCTCTAGCGTCTCTGAGTGAGCCGTAGAAGATGCACGACGTTTCTGATGTTCAGTTGGGACGGACATCGGTGAAGGTGCCCCAAGACTAACGGCAAGAAATACATATCAGAGAAAGGTTCTCTACATCTAAATAATTTTTTTTATGAGTTTTTAACATTTCTACAAGCATCACAATTCTAATAATTCTGTTAAAGGTTGGTGTCAATTAAATTTTACAGACCATTCCTCGAGAAATTTTCTGATTTAAAATAATGCAAGGCATTTTTATCACACACATGCTGTAACATAAACAAGATATCCAGATACAAATCTTCTATTTCATTAAATGAAGATCGAATAATAAATCTCTCGTCAGGTTTACAACTTCCTCACGATGAACCAAGAGTTTTTGACGGTGTGGACTGGTTTACCCCGCTCCTCGGACAGCTAAAGAATCCATTAAAAACATGTAGGATTATTGCTTTGTTTTAGCGTAATATGATGTAAAACTAGGTTATGGAAATCGCGTTTTTAAGCATGCATCATCTAATCTTGCCTTAATAAAGAACTCTTTTAGTAAGATTAATGTAATCATTATAGCTGAAGTCTGGACTAAGTCTGATCGTTGTAAGTTAGATATAAAAACCGAAACTTTATCAGGGGAAACTCCACACCTGAATAGACTTAAGTCGAGAGATGACACCGTAATGTTCAAATATCGGTTATAAAATATCACTCCTACATGTCTCCACCAGAGTAGAGAGGTTAGGGGCGTAGAGCATTCACCGTGATAGCTGCAGGACCATCTTTGCGGGTGTGAGCCGCACACCGTCGGTAGGTAAATGTAAAGATCTTTTCAGTTCTGGGAATGCCCGACGGGGGCTTAATTTTGTCATATAGTAAAAGGCCAAAAATCAGAGTGTTGTGAAGGGGTTTCAAGAAACTAGAAGTCATATTATTGTTATTTAGTTAAAATATTACTTTTATTCTTAAAGAGTTAGTTATAAATTGTTTCTCTTATCTATTTATAATACTCCTCCTCCTCCTCACTCAATCATCTCTCTGACCTTTATTTTTCATCTCTCTCTCTCTCTCTCTCTCTCTCTCTCTCTCTCTCTCTTTCTCTCTCCCTCCCTACCTCCCTCTCTCCCTCCCTACCTCTCTCTCTCTCCCTCCCTCCCTCTCTCTCCCTCTCTCCCTCTCTCTCTATCTCTCTTAGTCCCTCTCTCTCTCTCTCTTACTCCTTCTCTCTCCCTCTCTCTCTATCTCTCTTTTACTCTCTTTCTCCCTACCTCTTTGTCCTTTACTCTCTCTCTCCCTCCCTCTTTGTCTTTTACTCTCTCTCTCTCTCGTCCTCCCTGCCCCCTCCCCTTTTGTATTTTACTCTCCCTCTCTCTCTCTCTCTCTCTCTCTCTCTCTCTCTCTCTCTCAACTGCCTTCATTTTAAAGTGCTCTTACGTCCCTTTATCAGATCCTGGAAGTGGTGAATCAAATTTCCCAAAAGCTCTAGACTCTCCGAGTGAGCTGTAGAAGATACGCGAGGTGTCTGAACTTCCATCTGGGCACAGACATTGTTGAAGCTGCCCCAGGACTCTCGGCAAGAAATTTGTATCGGAAAAAGGTTTTCTACATCGAGATGATTCTGTTTATGACATTTCTGTGATCATCACGATATTTATAATTCTGTTAAAAGTCAGAATAAATAAAAAGTGCAGGCCGCTCGTTCTTTGTCAAAATTTCTGATGTAAAATAATATGATGGTTCTTTATCACACACATGTGGTATTATAAACTAAAAGTCTAGGTAAAAATCTTACATTTCATTAAGTAAAGATCAAATAAAAAAATTTCTCACCAGGTTTCAGCTTCTTCACGATGGACCGAGAGTTGTGGTGGGTGTGACTGGTCGACCCTGCTTCTCGGAAGGCTCAAGAATCCAGTAACAACGTGTAGAATCTTTTATTGTTCTAATGTAATATGATGTAAAACTAGGTTATGATATTCTTGTTTCAAAGCTTACAAATCGAAACCTTATACCGTTTTTTCTTGGGTTAATATTGCAACATATTTTTAAAAGATTAATGAAGACATTAAAAGTTAAGTCTGGACTAAGTTTGATCGTTGTGAGTTTGATATAAGAAGATCGAAACTTTATCAAGATAACCCCACACCTAAATAGACTTAAGTCGAGAGACGACACCATTATGTGCAAATATTATCGCTTTAGACTATCGCTCCTGCATATTTCTACCAGAGTATAGAGGCTAAGGGCATAGAGCAATCTGTCTCACACCTTCTGTAGGTGTAAAAGCTTCATCTTTTAAGTTCTCTCCATGTCTGATGCCGTTTTTTTTTGGTCAAGTTAAAAGGCCAAAGATCATCATGTTGTAAACGGGCTTCATGAAACAAGCAATCGTGATATTGACCCTTAGTTTAACATTTTTTTAATAAAGAGTTGGCTAGGAATTGTTTTTCCTATTTATTTATATAATAGTCTTCCTCACTTAATCACCTCTGTCTGTCTGTCTGTCTGTCTGTCTGTCTGTCTGTCTGTCTCTCTCTCTCTCTCTCTCTCTCTCTCTCTCTCTCTCTCTCTCTCTCCACCTTCTTTTCCACTGCCCCACTCTGTCTGTCTGTCTGTCTGTCTGTCTGTCTGTCTGTCTGTCTGTCTCTCTCTGTCTCTCTTATCTTCCTTCTTTTTAAAATGTTTTTACGTCTCTTTATCAGATCCTGGATGTGTTCGATCGAACGTTTGCAAAAGCCCTAGCGTCTCAGAGTGAGCCGTAGAAGATCGAAAGGTCTCTAAAGCTTGAGTTGTTAAAAGACATTGTTGAAGCATCCACAGGACTCACAGGGATAAATGTTTAACCGAGAAAGGTTTGCGACTTCTACATAACTATGTTTATGACAGTTTTGAACATTCATGTTAACCTCCCGATTCTAATGATTCTGGTAAAAATTATAAATCAGTATAAATTAAATAATTTTTCAGGCCGTTTCTTGACATCTCAATAGCCTCATAAGATGCTCTGCAACAGTTAAATCATCCAAGCTTGCTTTCCATATATCTGTTTATGGCATACTGCAGTTGTAACATTATGCTAGACACACTCAATGAAAATTGTGACGGTGATTTTTCACATTCTTTTTGATTTTTGATCAGTTTACTTTGCTGTCTTTCCTGATACCTTCTCCATGATATCAGCTTGATCTTGACCTTGACATCGGAAAAGATAGCTAAATAATCTTGGACCAGCAATGTTCGCTGTCACACAACCAGCAATGTTTGCTGTCACACAACCAGAAATGTTTGCTGTCACACAACCAGCAATGTTTGCTGTCACACAACCAGAAATACTCGCACAGGTTCACAGCATTTGGTTCAACTTCTGGAACAATGCTCAAGAAGGCCCGTGAGGTTAGAGTTTCGAGTAAACTATAAATTGAGTTAGTTGACTTATAAAATGAAAACTTTCAGAAAACAAAAATTTAGTTAGAATGTCTTTGGTTTTATTAGAAGGAAACTTTGCAGACATATTTTTTGCTATTTCTGTTACAGACCTTGTTTAGTAACTAAGAATCTGATACTAAAATCAGGGCAAACGAAGTGATGAAATATCAATGTCAGTTAAGTTTAAAACAATTTTCTCCAAAAACCAAAAGATTATTTTCATACCATTCTAAACATTTCAACTTAAAAAATTTTTTTAGGCCCTTCAGTTTTTTACCTTTATTTTTCCCTTTTCTCTTTAGGTTTGACGCTCCATTTTTTCCACACCAGAAGTTTATCTTGGGCATGCCTAGACAGCGCTAAACTTGTAACCTTGACCATCGCAGTATTCCAGCAGAGTCTAAACCAGAGAGACATGACCACAGGCCAGAGTTAGAACCTGAGAGATCAGCCAGGGCATGATTCTTGTGTGATGACGCGACAGAAGTAAGTTGACTTGTTCACTTTTCCTCTGCTGCTCTTCGTATGTTCCTGTCTTTCTATAAACAATTTTGAATTTCCCTCATTTATCTTTGTCTCTGTATTTTTCTCCATTTTCTTAGAACTCTCCTCTCTTCCTATTTTTCCTTCCCCAAACAATCCTAATCTTTCTTCTTTATTGTCTTCTCCAACTCTATCTTTCACCCCATTTACTCTCTCTCTCTCTCTCTCTCTCTCTCTCTCTCTCTCTCTCTCTCTCTCTCTCTCTCTCTCTCTCTCTCTCTCTCTCTCTCTCTTTCTCTCTCTTTCTTTTTTTTTCTTTTAATTTTCCATGCGTCTCTATGACTGCTTCTCACAATCAACCTATGTATGATCAAGCTAAGTTCCGCCCCTTTTTGTCTACTAATTGCGAGTAAGCATATAGCTTCAATTCTCGCCCCGACAACTGCAGGGATCTGCGTCTTGAGTTTCAACCCAAACTCTCAAGGCTCACACTGCAGAAGGAAACCATCGAAGAATAAGTTTGAACTGTGCGTGTGAAATCGCTAGATCAGATCTGAATTCCGTAACATAATACGAGCTCAGAATTCTGCTCTTATTTTGTACCTGCTAAATATTATTATAGATCTAACTATGGAAAGAACCACACAAAAACAAGAGAGTGAATATAGCTGTAAAAAGAATTGAACGTCGTGCTTAGAAGAACCAGCAAGGCGTAAAAGTCTGATCTTCCCATTCATTTACGCTATGGTGTCCAAATAAAAAAAAAAAAAAACATCTTAGAATATCTTTGTTTTTCCAGGTAATGATGGTTCCATTATTTTATGAATGAATTAAAGAAGTATAATCTGATATAGGAAAACTGTAACAGAAATGGTATTCTTGTTTTTCTATTTTTTTATTTTATATAACGATTGATAGTGCGTCATGAGGACATTTTATTATTTGTATTTGAAATTGAATGCAATTCCAAAACAGTTCTTAAGTTTTATTTTTAATCCTGGAACACTATATTATATTTTATAAAATAATTTCAATGGAAAACATCAGATTATTTCATCTTTTTTTTATTAAGAAATAGTATGATTGATAGGTCCCAAATGGACCCAAAACAAAATTTTAGTCTCCTGAACCCAAAGACAATTTATCGCAAATTTCCAACTGTTGTACCCATGGAGAAAAGGCTTGGTGCCTAATACTGTTAAGTGCAGGCAGTAACTTGGTCTGTGCAATGCACTCTCTAAATTTAGTATCGATTGACCTAATGGGTTCCAACTGAAGATCTCAAATAACTTTTCTAAACCTCCAAACTTTCCAATGCTTTATGGAAAAATGAGTCTTGACGTTGATGTAAAGCGCGAAGAAGTAAAAACTTATCGAGATTTTAGAAATTTTCCATGACAAAGCAGCTGTTATAAATTCATAAGTAGATAGATAGAGAATTAATGAGAATTATAATTATCTTTTTTCCTCAGGTGCTGGCAGGCAGATGTTGTCAAGCTTTCACTGAATGGACCCTCTCACATCTCAAAATGGAATGACGTATCAATTAGGATGGATCTCTGCGAGTGGACACGCCGTGTTGAGACTTGGATTCCTCGTAGTTCAATTTATGTTGATGGAATTTGTCAATGATAAATAGATGAGCCTTTTCAGCTTAAATTTGTCGGATGGGTGCTTATCCGTTTGACTTCTTTCTGCCCGACGGAGGCTGAAGTTTCCCATCCCAAAAGGGAAGCTAATCTGTTTAGTTTTGCTACGACAATCTGTTCAGCCTTTGCTGGTTTCCGCAGTCTCTTGTTTTCAATCCAAAACAAACTTAATTTTCAGCATTTGTAATGCCCGACGGGGGACAATTCTGTTATGTTTGGAGGAGGCCAATCTCTTCAGCTCTGCACAACCTGTTGAGGGCTCAGTTTAGCCTTCAAGGGGAAGGCTAAGCTATATAACTCTGTATTGCCTGATGAGGATTACTTTTTTCCATCTCATTGGCTTTGCAATGGATAACAAAAGATCAAGATTGGCATCTCAAACGTTCAGCTCTGTAATTACTGCCAGGCTAATCAACTGAGCTCTGAACTGCCCGATGGGGGCTTAATTTTTCCATCTAAGGGAGGCTAATCTTTTCAAAACTATGTTTTTGACGGAAGCATAATGTTACCATCCCTGAGCTCTCTTTGTCCCATGTAGGCTAATCCGTCAGCTTTGCCAGAAGAAGAGAAATCTATCATTTTTTCTTGAGCCGGCTATTACTCAATCTCATGTGAAATCTCCAGGAAACTTTGCCTAACCTTGGTTGACATTGAGCCAAAAGCTTAAAAGCGTTTGAAAATTGCCAGAAGCTCAGCTGTCTCTTGAGTTAGCTCTGGGTTAGAAAACCTAAGGTTTTACTTACTGACAAGGAATAGACATAACGCGTACTTTAGAATGTTATAGACATGACCACGGTTAGGCTTATTTTGTTCCATTCATTAGTTAACTTTTTTATCCTCTCTGGGTAAATGTGTGGAGGAAGGGGCAGGACAGATGGGGAATGGTATGGACTGATCGCAAAACTCCCGTAAATCCATATAATTAACGTTTCGGCTAGCATTGCTTTTTATTTCCACATACAAAGAACATACATTATCTTAATGAGATTTAGTTTGGCAACCGATTTTCGTCTCTTTATTTAAACAGTATTTAGCACCTCGGTGTGACAAAAAAAATAAGATATTTTTCAAAAAGGCACGTTGATTCAAAATAGGAATTTTTTTTTTTACATTATACGCGACTGCTTGAAAAACCACAACGGGTTCGAGACAATTTTTTGTTAAAGCAAGAAATGAAGTTTTTACAGTAACGGCCGGCAATAGGCGCATGGGACAACTAAAGGTTGCGTTGTACCATCTCTCTTGATGGACACTTACATAGACTTAAGGATTCCCTCTGAGGGGAGGAAGAAACTACAGGAGTCCAGCGTATAATAGTTAAAACTAATATGGGGGGCATCCGCTATACTCGTGTTTTACCTGAAAATGTCACGGCCGTCGTGGATACTTTACACCCTGCATTGCCTGTTGTTAATCTACGGACACTGCTGCTGCTGGATTTTGCGCAAAGTTTATTGTCTCACCCTTTTTTTAAATTGTGTACAGATCACCATCTTTTCTCTGTTTCTATCTCTGTCTGTCGTTTTCTTTCCTAGTCTGTGTTCGTGTGTAAGTCATTATAATATTATGTCCGTCTTTTGGTCTGCCTGTTTGTCTCGTATAGCCTCTATGCGTCTCTTTCGTTTTCTCTTTAACATAGTTTTGCGCTATTTTCAACTATTTTCCAAATTCAAGTTGTCATTTCTCGTTTTCATTGTGTACACAGCGTATATATGAACAGTCTCGAGGTTTGTTGAAACAAAGGAAAAGTATGAAACTTTGAAAATATTCCTCATTCTAATCCATGTTTTTACTATCATCTCACTTGTAGTTATGTGTTCTTTTAATGAATGCAAGTCATTAAAATAGCCAGTATGAAACGTCTTTAACGAGTAAGATTTGCTTTGACGCGGGAATATTTTTTTTTAATTTAGCAACATTTATCAATTGTTTTCCCCCGATCGGAAACAGTTCATTATCAACGAAATGGTAACATTTTGTTTCCGCGAACAAACTGAAAATAAGAGAGCGTTAAAGGTTTATAGAATGAATTTATTTGAGGCACCTCACAAGGGTTTTTTTTTTGTTGTTTTATTTTTTTTTAGAATATTTTTAAATTCAATTATCTGCATTCTCCTAGAACGTGTGTTTTGACAGATGAAGTCTGATTCGCCGGAGGGTTTTTAGTTCTTGTATTCTGTCAAACAAGGTTTTATCATCGGTTTTTTTCTGTCCGTACATGGCGAGTGACCTCGTGCCAACATGTACTGGATACAGTCACTAAGTGTCTTTTTTTGTTTGAGATATTTCGAGTTGATTTATTCAAATGTTAGTGGGTCATTTATCTCTTGAGGACACCATTTCTGCGGGTTAAGAACTTCGTTTTCTCCATATAATAGTGTTTGAAAAAAAACGCTGTGTAGAATACTATTTTCTCATTAATGCTTGATATTTTTTTTGGTCTTGTGTGTATGTGTTAGGGAATGTGTGTGTGTGTATGTGTTAGGGAGTGTGTGTGTGTATGTGTGTGTGTGTGTGCGTGTGTGTGCGCGGGGGGAGGGAGGTGGAGCCTTCACCTCAAACTTTCTAATCAAAGGCTAAATTTTGCTCTCTTTACGCCTAATAATTATTTGAAACAATCATCGACTTTACAGACTTTTTTTTATCGACACATTCATGACTTTTAAGGCACAGAAAATGATAAAAAAAATTCTTGATCCTCGACCAATAAGGTGCATCTGTTTTGTTTCACCATTGTACTAACAGTGCCCTTTATTTTTTTATTCTTTTTTTTTTTGCGCATGCTAACAGCACGTGACTAATCGGCAAGTTACTAACCTGCATGTCAACTTGTGCTGATACAATAGTGAACATGGAAAGATGCGCCCATTCCAGTTTGCTTATTTTAATCATGAGTTAAAGGAAACGCACGTGTTTTTTTTCTTCTAAAATCGTGCACTAGTTGAGGGCTGGGTCGCAAGTGAAAAGGGGGAAAAGGGGGCGGGAGGAGGGAGGTGTTGCAGCGTGAGAGAAAAAAGAGGAGGGCTAGAGAGGAGAAGAAAGCATTTTGTCATTATTTTTGAAAAAGTTTGTTTTACTAGCTGCTCTGCGTGCGAGTACTAAGTTGTTTAGGTGGAGCAATTCGGCCAAGTTTCGTCAGTTCTCACATTAAGTTTTGGTTTTCACGCGCCATTGCTGCTCTGTCCACAGCTAGCATGATTTGCCAGTTTACACGATCTTTCTTGTGATCGTTATGTTAACTATTTAGTTGTCCCAGTGTTCCTTTCCTTAGCGTTTGATTTAATTTATTTTATTTTATTTTTTTTTTTTTTGTAGTTTAACGCTTTCGGATATCAGCAGAAAAATCCAGGTCTGAAAATAAAGACTAGAGCAATTTGATGGTGCAGACTTTTGTCTGACTTGTGAGCTGCCAGGCTCTTTGGGATTTCAGTTTGGTGGCGCCCTTCCTCACAGTCCTGCCAATCGTTGTTGCCCCGTCAGGCCTGGCCTGGTATTTATAAACCTTAATATCTTTGGGGATTCAATGGAAGCCATCAAGGGTTAAGGTGGAATCTCTCGTGATTTTCACAGTGGTCTCAGTTTGCGTGAGTGTGGAAATCTTTTTCCAAATGTAATTTTCCGGCTGTTTTCAAAAACTGATTGGACCAAAAAATGTTTAACCGTTTCTGTCTCATGTGCTTTAACTCACTATGTTAATACAAAAAGTAAAACACACATGAAGTTAACGTTAGGAGACGGTTACTGTTTTTAAGGCATCAAATAGCTCAATCAGTAGCACATTTGCTTTACATAACCAATGTTGATCAAATTTCTAAAAGATGGAAGTTCGACTCTGATTGGCCCGACGGAGGCTTATCTGTTTAACTTTGCAGTAACCAGAGGGGGCTTAGCTTGTTATGCTAAATCTTTTCAAAAACAATTCTTTCATTTTTGATCATCTCGCTTCTCCAGACAAATTGGAATGACGGCAATAGTTTTGTGATAAGTTCACACATTATCCACAGAAGTTTTAAGTCTCCGTTTTGTTGTGCTTTGCCAGTTGTCAGTCAGTAGAAGGATTCTGAGTGTTTAATTCGTTTTCCCTGTTGTATCAGAGCGATACTTGTATGTTATAGTTTCGTCTCAAAGACGCTTAATTTGATTATCATACTATAAGACTGTTAAAAAAATTAACGTTAATTTCCGCACCATCGATAGTCTTCACACTTCTTATCTCACTGAAAGACACTGTCTTAACTTTCATCAGTTTTTTACCTAACGAATTCTTCCTTTTTTTTTTAATTTCCAGTTGCATGATAAAATGTGAATAGGAAACTTACAATACTTGCTTTAGGCCCACACTTTGGCGGCGTTTTTACCTAAATATTAGAATAGAGCAAGAATACTTCAAGCATACTTAAATGGCTCTGATTTTCAACTGAAACTTAATGTATTTTTCTGATTATTCTGAAACGCCATTATATGTGTAAATTGAGTTTCCCAGAAACCAAACTATTTGAAGGTCCAAATGCAAGGTCCCTTTGATGAAAAAGGCTTTATTAAATGGCTCTCTGAATTAACAGTGTTAAAAAATATTCCGTAGCAAAAATAAAAATTTAATAAATTGAGCATTTGTTGAAATATTTATCAATCTAATTTTTTTATGCAAAGAACATTTCGTCCATCTTTTTTGTGTTTGTGTGTGTATGTGTTTCGATATCTCAACTTATATCATAAGTTCTACAAGTAACTGTTTTACACTTTTATTTACCTTTTTATACATGCTTAAAATCTTTTGCGATTGACCGAGTCTATTGAATATAATTATATCCGTTCATTCTAAAGTGTGGGCGACACAGTTAATAAAAGGACACAAGTGTTAATATTGCCAAATTGAAAAAAAACAAAACCGTCTCACAGTTTACATGTACAGCTTTGTGATGGCAGACGGAGCTTATCAGTTCAGGTCTTTACTGCCCCAGGTGGGCTCAATTTTGTCATCTAGGAGGAGGCTAATCTTTTCAACTCTTCACTGCCCGAGGTGGGCTCAATTTTGTAATATAGGAGGAGGCTAATTTTTTCAGCTCTGCACTGCTTGACGGGGGCTCAATTTTGTTATCCAGGAGGAGGCTAATCTGTTCAACTCTTTACTGCCCGAGGTGGGCTCAGTTTTGTAATATAGGAGGAGGCTAATCTGTTCAACTCTTCACTGCCCGAGGTGGGCTCAGTTTTGTAATATAGGAGGAGGCTAATTTGTTCAACTCTTCACTGCCCGAGGTGGGCTCAGTTTTGTAATAAAGGAGGAGGCTAATTTGTTCAACTCTTTACTGCCCGAGGTGGGCTCAGTTTTGTAATATAGGAGGAGGCTAATTTGTTCAACTCTTTACTGCCCGAGGTGGGCTCAGTTTTGTAATATAGGAGGAGGCTAATCTGTTCAACTCTTCACTGCCCGAGGTGGGCTCAATTTTGTAATATAGGAGGAGGCGTTTTGTCATCTAGGAGGAGGCTAATCTGTTCAACTCTTCACTGCCCGAGGTGGGCTCAGTTTTGTAATATAGGAGGAGGCTAATCTGTTCAACTCTTCACTGCCCGAGGTGGGCTCAATTTTGTAATATAGGAGGAGGCGTTTTGTCATCTAGGAGGAGGCTAATCTGTTCAACTCTTCACTGCCCGAGGTGGGCTCAGTTTTGTAATATAGGAGGAGGCTAATTTGTTCAGGTCTTTACTGCCCCAGGTGGGCTCAGTTTTGTAATATAGGAGGAGGCTAATTTGTTCAGCTTTGCACTGCTTGACGGGGGCTCAATTTTGTAATAAAGGAGGAGGCTAATCTGTTGAGCTCTGCTCTGCTTGACAGGGGCTCAAGACCGAACTCCATATCGTCGGCAGATGAGTTTTAGGCCTTACTAGTTCTATTCCGTTTCAACTTAAAAAAAAAAAAAAATTTGTCCTCTTCACTGATGTTACCTTTATTTTCTCCCTTTCTCTTTAAATTTGACGCACTGTTTTATTTTCCTCACCAGTAGTTAATCTTGGGCACTCATAGACAGCGTATGACCACAGACTAGACTTATAACCTGAGAGAGCGGCCAGGGCATGATTCTTGTGTGATGAGGTGACAGAAGTAACTTGACTTGTTCACTTTTCCTCTCCGGCTCTTATCGTATGTTCCTGTCTTTTTATTCAACAATTTTCTAATCACCGTTATCTGTTTTTGTCTCTGTATCATTTTTCCTCACCTAACAACTTTTCTCTCCTCCTTTCTTTCCTTCCCAAAACCATCCTAATCTTTCCTCTTTATTGTCTTCTCCAACTCTCTCTTTCAACCCACATTTTCTCTCTCTCTCTCTCTCTCTCTCTCTCTCTCTCTCTCTCTCTCTCTCTCTCTCTCTCTCTCTCTCTCTCTCTCTCTCTTTTTTTTTTTCTTTTCTTTTAGCTTTCTATATGTCTCTATGACTGCTTCCCAGAATCAACTTCTGTCTGATCAAGTTAAGTTCTGCCCTTTTTGTCTACGAATTGCGAGTAAGCATACGGCTAGAACTCTCGCCCCGACAACTGCAGGGATCTGCGTCTTTAGTTCGAACCCAAACTCTCAAGGCTCACACTGCAGCAGGAAAGCTTGGAAAGAATGTTTGAACTCAACGCGTTAAAGCACTAGATCTATATCACGGAAAGCGGTGCGAGCTCAGAGTTCTGCTCTTATTTTCTATATGCTAGATATTATTATAGACCTAACCATGGAAAGATCCACACAAAAACAAGAGAGTGAATATCCGTGTAAAAAGAATTGAACGTCTCGGCTTAGAAGAATCAGCAAGGAGTTAAGTCTGGTCTTCCCCTTCCTTTTTTTTGGTTAAAAAAAAATAGAATCTTTGAACATCTTTGCTTCTCCAGATAATGATGGTTCCGTCATCATGCAAATAAAATTCAAGAAGTATAATCTGATGTATGGAAAATGTAACAGAAATGGTGCTAATGTTTTTCTAATTTTTATTTTTATGACGATTGATAGTGCAATTCCAATAAAAATCCTTGCGTTTTTTTTTTCAAATCCTGGAACATGGTATTAAAATATGAATTTGAAATTAAATCCAATTCCAATATAAATTCTTAAGTTTTTCTTTTCAAATCCTGGAACATGGTATTAAAATATTTTGGATGTGGGATATCAGATTAGTTCCTCTTTTTCGTTCACAAATGGAATCATTTAAAAGTTCCAAATAGATGCAGAACAACTTTCTAGTCTTCTGAACCCAAAGACAATTCATCGCAAATTTCAAACTGATTTATCCATGGAGAAAAGGATTGGTGCTTAATACTGTTAAGTACACGCAGTAACTTGGATTATGCAATGCACTTACTCTTAATTCTGTAGTATTTGACCTTGTGGGTTTGAACCGCAGACCTCCGATAATTTAACAACCTCCTATCGGTCCAATGCTCTATGAAACAAAATGTCCCTTGACGTTGATGCAAAGTGCGAAGAAGCAAAAACTATTCGAGATTGTAGAAATTATGCATGACAAAGCAGCTGTTATAAACTCATACATCGACTAATCAATAAATTGATTAATGTTCAATGAGAATTGTAATTATCTTTAATGTTCAATGAGAATTGTAATTATCTTTAATGTTCAATGAGAATTGTAATTATCTTTTGTCTCAGGTGCTGCCGGGTGGCTCTTCTCAAGCTTCCACTGAATGACCCGTCTCTCACATCGAGCTGCAAAATGGAATGACGTCTCAATTAGGATGGATCTTTGCGAGTGGACAAGACGTGTTCAGACGTGGAGTCCTCTTAGTTTACATTATGTAGATAGAACTTGTAAATGATAAATAGATGAGTCTGTTCTGCTCTGTTTTGTCATACGGTGGCGTGTCCGTTTGGCTTCATACCGCCTGACGGAGGCTGAAAGGAAAGTTAATCTGTTCAGCCTTTACTGGTTTCCGCAGTCTCCCGTTTTCAATCCAAAACAAACTTAATTTTTTAGCATTTGTAATGCCCGACTGGGGACAATTCTGTCTCGTTTGAAGGAGGTCAATCTCTTCAGCTCCGCACTGCCCGATGGGGGCTCAATTTAGCCTTCAAGGGAAAGGATCAAGTTTAGCATCTCAAAAGTACAGCTCTATAATGGCTGCCAGGTTAATCAACTGAGCTCTGAACTGGCCGATGGGGGCTTAGTTATTTTTTGTAATCTAAGGGAGGCTTATCTGTTTCAAATCTTTACTTTTGACGAAAGCCCTTCTTGTCCCTCGGAGACTAATCCGTTCAGCTTTCCCCGAAGAAGGATAAACTCTCATCTTTTTGTGAGTCCGTGATAGCTCAATCTCGTGTGAAATCTCCAGGAAACTTTGTCTAAACTTGGTTGACATGGAACCAAAAGCTTGAAATCGTTGAAGAATTGCCAGAAACTCTGCGGTCTCTCGAGTTAGTTCTGGGTTTTAAAACCTAAGGTTTTTTCTTACTGACAAGTAAGTCTTGGTGGTGGTTGACTTTGACCCATTCATTAGTAATCAGAACAGGTGGGGAATGCTTTTGGACAAAAGGGTTACTGATCATAAATCTCCTGAAATCTCATATAGTTAATTTTTAGCCCAACTTTGCTTTTTATTTGCATATGCAAAGAACTTGTACAAACTTTGATATTTATTTTGGCAACCGAGTTTTGTTTCTTTATTTGAACAGTGTTCAGCCTGTCGAGGTAATACTAAAAAATCAGAAATTTTTCATAAACGCACATTGATGCAAAACCGGAATATTTTTTTTTACATTCTACGCGTCTAATTGAAAAGGAACACAGTGGATTCGAGACAACTTTTTGTTAAAGCAAAAAATGAATGTTTTTTGCAGTAGTGGCCGGCAATAGGAGCATGAGAGAACTAAAGGTTGCATTGTATCATTATATTGATGGACACTTACCTAGAAAATGAATGTTTTTTGCAGTAGTGGCCGGTAATAGGAGCAGAGAGAACTAAAGGTTGCATTGTATCATTACATTGATGGACACTTACCTAGAGTTAAGCATACCCTCTGTGGGGAGAAAAAACTACAGGAGTCCACTGTATAATAGTTCAAACTAATGTGGGGGCATCATCTATTCTCGTCTTTTACCTGATGTAAAAACTCTCTCGGACAGCGTATATACACTTTTCGCTCAGCACTGTCTGTCATTAATATATCAGCTGCTCTTTAATTTCCCGCTATGTATATATATTGAACTTGTCAGTTATTATGCAAAGTTTATTGTCTCACACTCTTTTAAATTGTCGAACAGATCACCATCTGTTCTGTTTCTATCTGTCTGTCGTTATCTTTTCTAGCCTGTGTTTGTCCGTGTGTAAGTCAATATAATTATCTGTCTGCCTGTCTGTCGTTATCTTTTCTAGCCTGTGTTTATCCGTGTGTAAGTTATTATATCTGTCTGCCTGTCTGTCGTTATCTTTTCTAGCCTGTGTTTGTCCGTGTGTAAGTTAATATATCTGTCTGCCTGTCGTTATCTTTTCTAGCCTGTGTTTGTCCGTGTGTAAGTTAATATAATTATCTGTCTGCCTGTCTGTCGTTATCTTTTCTAGCCTGTGTTTATCCGTGTGTAAGTTATTATATCTGTCTGCCTGTCTGTCGTGTTCTTTTCTAGCCTGTGTTTGTCCGTGTGTAAGTTAATATATCTGTCTGCCTGTCGTTATCTTTTCTAGCCTGTGTTTGTCCGTGTGTAAGTTAATATAATTATCTGTCTGCCTGTCTGTCGTTATCTTTTCTAGCCTGTGTTTATCCGTGTGTAAGTTATTATATCTGTCTGCCTGTCTGTCGTGTTCTTTTCTAGCCTGTGTTTGTCCGTGTGTAAGTTAATATATCTGTCTGCCTGTCTCTCTTACACCGTATATGCCACTCTTTGATTTCTCAGTCACCAAAGTTTTGTTCTATTTTCCAAAACAAAGTCATTTCTCGTTTTTATTGTGTGAACAGAGTAACTATGATCACTTTTCAGGTTGTTTGGAACAAAGAAAAAGTATTGAACATGATGAAAATATTGCTCTTACATAGTCCGTTTTTACTATCGTCTCAGTTGTAGTGTCGTGTTCTGTTCATGGATGCAATGCATAAATAGTCAATATCAAACGTCTTTATTGGGTAAGATTTGCTCTGATGCGGCAATATTATTTTTCCATTAATCAATACTTATCAGTTGATTTACCCCCAATTATGAACAGTTCGTTATCAACGGCGTGACAACAATATTTACATAGTTCCCGTGGAGAACCTGAACACGAGTGCGTTAAACATTCATAGACTCAATCTTTGATTTGAGGCACCGCACAACCTGTTTTTGTGTCTTATAAATTTTACGTCTTTTTTTTTTTTTTTTTTTTTTTTTTTTTTTTTTGTTCTTTTTTATTGAATCTTCTCTGTCCTAGAACGTGCGCTGTGGCAAGCGAAACTTTTATTCACCGGAAGCTTTTCAGTTTTTGCTTTCTGTCAAACAAGGTTTCTACATTAATCGGTTTTTTTCATTCAGTGGTATATCAGTATTTGACGAGAACCTCATGTATTTCTTTTTTTTCAGCCTATTTTACAAGGTAAAGTATTTTTTTTTCGTTTTGTGTTTTCTTTTTAAAATAAATTGAATTATTCAAATTTCAGTGAGTTATATATTTTTAAGAACACTATTTGTGCGAGTTAAGAGCTTCGTTTCCTCCATTAAATAGTGTTTGAAAAAGTATGCTTTGAAGGATACTATTTTCCATTTAATACTTAATTTTTTTTTCCTGTTTTGTGTGGCTGCCGCAAACGGGGAGAGGGGGTTATGTGTGTGTGTGTGTAGGGGGAGGGGGAGGGGGAGGGAGGGAGGGAGGGAGGGAGGGAGGGAGGGCGGGCTAGGATTAAACATTAATTCAATGTTAATAATTTTTCTTTTAAAGTCAGTTTTGTTAGCTTTTGATCCTGCTGGTCGTCAGCTGTTTGGGTAGAGCTGATCGGCCTTGTTTCGTCAGTTCTCACATGATTTCAAATTTTGGTTTTCACTCTGCTGCTCTGTCGGCAACTAGAAAGATTTGTCAGTTACATGCTCTTTTTTCTGATCGATATCTTATGTAGTTTTTCCAGGGTTCCTTCCCTTTGCACTTTTTCTGTTTTGTTTTCTTTACTTTTTCAAACAAAAGTTGATTGAAACAAATTTTGTGTGACCGTATCTCTTCCCAGTGCTTTTCCTAACTATGTGAACACAAGTAAGTCACACATGAAATTAACATTACGATGCATTTACCGTGTTCAAGATGTCAAATAGCTCAATTAGTAGCACATTGGCTTTACATAACCCATTTTGACGGAACTTCTAGATGATCAAAAGATCAGTTTGTTTGACTGATTTTTCCGACGGAGACTGATCTGTTTACCTCTGCCCTGCCCATTGGCGGCTCAATTTTGCCATCCAGGGGAAGGCTTATGTGTTCAGTTATGCATTTTCTGACGGGGGTTCGTTTTTGCTATCCCAGCGGCTAAACCTGATAGGCTTTACACTGGGCAACAAGGGATCATATTTACTCTCTCAGATTGTTCAGCTCTGTATAGGACCGACGGAGGCTAATGGCTACAGCTTGTCACTTCGCATGTCATCTTACTGACGGTATAGATTGGAAGCAGCAGCTGAGACCCGTTATCAAACTCAAGTGGGTGTGCCATATTTTGCAGCACACAAAGTTGAAATAAAAAGAAATGCAAACTGCACACATTTCTTCTCTTCTTTTGAAAGCTACTTTAAAAATGAATGAAGATGAATGGAAGTTTCACACTATAAACAACTGACTGTTATATTTTTGAGAAATGCAGGCCTATTTGCTTATCCTTTTTAATTACATAAATATTATGTTACCTTACCTAAACCTCTTAGTAGTTCTAGAAAAAAAAATTATCAAAACTCATAACGTTTTGACTTGAATAAAAAGAACATAAGTGATCAAAAAGAGAAAAAAATTCTTTTTAAAGATTCACTTTTTTCCCAAAACTAATATTTTTTTTTCGTATGCAGAGGACTTCCGAAAATGAACAGACACTATCTTTAGGTTTTAAACATTTTTGGTAGTCTTTTGATGGAAAATATATGTACACTGCATGTCTATACACAAATCTAGCTTTTGTACACTGCCTGTCTATACACAAATCTAGCTCTGGATTATTCACATAGAACTTAGTGCATAAGGGTTTGAGATTTTTTTCTTTGCCTCTGAAAAATGTATCTCTCTGCTAAGCATGGCCAGTATATCCTACAAGAATTCAATGCTTCAAAGCGTAAAACATAATTTTTTTTTTTTTAATTAATTTTTGAGAGCTTGATTAAAAAAGAAAATAATGAGATGTAAAAAATTTAGCACAGGGCATTTTCACCCGAGATCACACTGTTGAGGATGGGCTATATCAAATACTAATTCTATAAGTAGACAAAGTAATGAAGTACAATTAAATGAGCCAGTATCACATAAATCTGAATATACTTAGTCTCTTCGTCTAATATTAGAATCAGGTTGCGAAAGATCTAAATGATCTAAATGTCTCATTCAAATGCTACCGACTAAAGTAATAAGCTTGACTGAGGACAGACTTTCCACACTAACCGATTAAAGTAAGAAGCTTGACTGAGGACAGACTTTCCACACTAACCGACTAAAGTAAGAAGCTTGACTGAGGACAGACTTTCCACACTAACCGACTAAAGTAATAAGCTTGACTGAGGACAGACTTTCCACACTAACCGACTAAAGTAATAAGCTTGACTGAGGACAGACTTTCCACACTTGTTGAACCACAGCGTACAGAAACATTGATTAGCAATATTTTTTTTAAATACTTTTTTATCATTTATCTGGGATACATAGAGCTGTGGATACATGAAAATGTGTATACATAAAACTGAACATGTTGCATATCACTTCACTGCGCCATGTGGCCTCTCAGCATACTTTTAAATGGTGCTCCAGCTCTGGAAGTAAGTAGATGATATGTTGAGCACACCTTGGCACTTATCCTCATTCACTTGGTTACTTTTTTATCAATGCTAAAATTTTATACTTTCGTTATGCTGAAATGAAAAAATGGCAGCATCTGCTTAATGAAAGGTGATATGCTGATAACCATGCAGTGTCTTCTGTATAAGCATTCCCTATTTTTCATGGTTCAATAGTTCCTGCAAGTAAATTACAGAACAGAATAACATCAATGAACGGTAGAGCGTCCTTGTTTTCATTCTGAAGCAGATTTTTGAACTTTGACATAGTTAAACACATAGTCCTCACAGAGTTAAGATTTTTTTTTTTTTGGAAGAGGAAGAGCTCTACATTGTTCAATTCTAAATCATTTATGCGTGCATGGAGCACAAAGGTTGCATAAAAATTTTGCCTTGATCCTAATGTGCCAAATTGTTTCATATAATTATGTGTTTTGTATGCTTAAAAATCTACAACTTTAAAAAAATATTTGAGCTCTTGAAAAAAATTTATTATATTATATTATATTATATAATGTGGTGCATGAAAAGCTGCATTTCTTCATCTAAAATTAGATCCAACAGATGGCTAAAGTCTTGCAAGAATACCATGTGATAGAAGCAATGACTGTCATTGTTACAACCAAAATCTGGGATTAGGTAGATCGAATATCAGAGCGCAAGACTCCTGTATCGATCAGTGCAGAATTCTTGCAAATTTTTTGGTGGGCTAAAATCAGTGTAGGAATTCTGCATTGAAGTTATTACAAGGCCTAGAGATCTGAAGTTTGGAGACAATATGCGTCAAGGGAAATAATTCTTAAAAAGTAAACAAAAAGGCAAGTCCGAAAAACTGTCAGTTATAGTAGTCTTGTAGCAATGCGACGATGTATTTTAAGATTCTAACATGCATGTAAATTCTAGCTGCTCACTGAGTTCATGTAATAAAGGCACTTTAGATAGACCCATAAAACAAACAAAACTTATTATCTTGAATGTGTCTATTCTTTAAAATATGTGAAAACTCAAACATTTATTTCAAAATGGGAAATATCCAGAGTCTCTGCTCATCAAAAAAAAGTGTTCTTTGCCATCCCGAAATAAACATTGATCGAATATCTGTTAGGATAAGAGAGAATGTGCACGTGTTTCTTTGAGCTAGTTATCATTCAAATTAATTAAGGACAGAAATCCAGTCCTTTCACTGAGTTAAGTTGTGTGAGTAAAATAACTTGAAAAGGCCAGGTGAACAAATTTCCCTATCGATATACCAAGCTTCAGATTAAAAAACTCTCATAGCAGGTTACTTTTTTGTTTGGGTTTATCTTATAGGCCTCTGCTGATGAAGAATGGTTTATAAAATCATCCCACAAGGATATTATGTAACACTAGTAAAATGACAAATACGATACAGATCTAACTTCCTGGCCATTGGTTTCAAGAGAAGAAACGCATCGGAATTTCTTCTGTTTCATGTTATGTTTTGGGTGAAACTATATAGGAACAGTTTTTTTTATGATCACATATCAGTTGTTGATCAAAGTGCTTAATACTGGTTTACGATCTAAAGATATAAAATATAAACAGACTGGTTCTGCTCCTGGCTGAATTCGGGCAACAGATTATGATGGACAGGTATTGTTCCATCAAATCAGAGAAAGAGGAAATTACAATATTATCTTCGCAAAGCATTAAGTACATTATACAGCTCTTAGAGTTTTAAATACAACATAATGACATTAAAAATGCCATGGACATAGAACAAATGAGAAGTGATTATGGGAGAAAACAAGCTTTCTTCACCATTATCACCAGGGATTAAGAGACATAAACAAATACAAAAATAATATAAAAGCCTGGAGAAAGAAAGAACGCAGATTAAAGCAAAGGTTGGATAAGGAAATCAAGGATCTCTCAGAGATGTAACATCAACATCGGTAAATGACGCCTGTAGACAAACTGACAAGGATGCCATATACTGCACCGCTAGAGACAGGCCAGCCAGGAGACATTATATAACTATCTGTTAATAATATGAAGCGCAGGTTTTGAAATACAAAAGAAAATAAACAAAAAACAACAAGAAATGCTATACATACAACTGCAATGAAGGGTATGAAAATGTCGAAAACAATAAACCACCTTCTTTTCCAAATACTGCACTTTGTTTTCAAACTTGCGCCCCTAATCTCTTTCAGCGTCTATAATACTATAACAATATTCTATAATATTATAACAGTATTCTATAACAATAGCAATACTGTTATATACTCTGTGGAGAATTGAGGCATGCCTCTACTTGGAAGAGCTTTGTTAGACAGAGTTTGCTCAGTTTCAGGTCCTATTTATTCAGATTACCTTAAAAGCTAAAAAAAAGGGGTTAGTTTAACATTTTAAGTCCAAAAAGGCCATTTCGAGAAAATTAAAGCAAAAAAAAAAAGTTTTTTTTCCAACATTTGAGGTTAAGCCATGCTGGCAATGGAGACTGGATGTATAGCGTTTAAAACAGTAGGCTGATATCTTAACTGCCGTAAGCCTAATGCGGACATATCTGGCTAAAACAGCTGTATAAGGAATTTCTGATTTTAGTAAAGTCACTGTGATGCCCAAGTCCATGCAAGGACTGACGCCCGATAGAGAGTTTGAATATCTATTGTCAAATAGTCATGTCTCAAAAAGTATTGCATCCTAGAGAAAAATAGCTTGATCGCTAGACTTAATGCATACATGTGATGATTCATTGCTTCTCACTTGGCTGCCAATGTCAAATCTGGCGATTGGTGAACATATTCTCAGTAAGAGAATACAATAAAAAGCATACAATAGTATGCCCAAGTCCGCTATTGTTTACAGCAGCATAAGACCAGAATCCACCTTTTCGAGCAGCTACAGACCGATATGTGCACAGATTTGGACTTGGGCAAGATATGACTTAAACATCTGAGAGTGAAAGCCCCATAACTCAAAAATTACTTTTTGCATCGGTCTCTAACATTCCAGTCAGGACTATCTACCCTTACATTTCAACTGTAAAACAGTACAATGGAGCACCATTTTTGATCAAAATTGACCTAGGCACGATGTTAAACTAAGCCCTTCAATTTCAGCCCAATATAGTGCAAGTAAATTACACAACACCATTATAATATGCTACGTTAAGACACCCGTTAACTACAACAAAAACATGCATAGAGCATGAAAAATAACTTAAATTGGTTTTCTTGATAAAAAGTGTTCAATGTCCCTACGTTGCAATGATGAATTTCATATTTGATTGCGTAAAAGATGGATCAATCCTCCATTAGTAAGAGATCTGAATAGAATGAATTTAAAAATTGTGTGAGTAATTTGTTCATCACAAAGTGCATACAGGATATCACGCCTGTTAAACAACAGTACCTGCTCTCTGCCCTCCTCCCGCTTAGGCAAATCTAATCACTTTTTCTGAATTCAATGTCACAAACTTGTCCTTTTAAAGTATTGACAAGACAGCTCGCCCTGTCTTGTGAAATATCCTTACATGGTAACTTTTTGTCCTGGAATGTTTCGATAAGAGTAGAGGTAGCTATGATTTTGATATGAGGCTGATTTTAACAAATACATCCGGAGCAAAGTCAAGCCATCTTTTTACATGGAACTCCTCAACGGTCGAATAGATATTCTAGTTCCCACTGACTCTTATAGTTTGTTCATCATCCCTAACATCTTCGGCTGAAGGCCTCAGCTGTAACAGACCTGTGCAAGGGTCTTCTGATTTACTGAGTTGCAGGCCTCCATTTTCTGCCGAGTTGGGAACATCCGGTTTGACTGGATTTAAGGGACCTTGACCCTGTAACGCCTCTGATGCACTATTGTCGTCTCCACGGGCGAGAGTTTCTCCAGAGTCAGTTGCTGGAAGTAAATTGTTATGTTCATCAGCACCGCTGTTTCTGCTTGGTCTACTGTTGGCTGGTAGATCCTTGTCATATAGAACTTCTCCTTGCTGGGTTGCGTCCCCTTCATCCTCACCGGGGTGAGGAATGAAATCTGAAAACGGAGCCAGAGAACTTGAAGGCCTACATTGATAGTCACATTTAATAATAACTTTAAGGAAAAAATCAGCCATATTGTACAAAATTCATTTACTGATACCCTTTTCGAACTCTTAAACCCTTTTCTCTCACTCATAGGTTACTGTTGATGTCCAGTAGTATAATCATGTATACTAAGGGAGAATTATCCTTTTTCATAGAAATATTTGGAGCTCAATCTACCTTCAAGGAACAATATTACCCCAACATGGTTCTACAAAGAGAAATGAATCACGAGATCTCTCTCTGTCTTTTAGGAAGTTGAGATTCATTAGCAGCTTCAAATGTCTCCGATTCCAACAACAACGAAAACCCTAAGTTTTGTAGCGATTAATATTACTTATTTTTCCTCAGATGAATTTGTTTGATCCGCAGTCACTATTAAGACTTTCACCCCATTTCTAACTCTTAAAAAACTTTGTTACTGGAGTACAGGAATAAATAAGATGTTACGAGTTCTACCACAGTTTATGGAATATCCAGATGGCTAAGAGATAATTGTCGTTCTGGTGTCCATTGTCATAACAATAATTTTTTTAATCTACTTGCTCTTATCTCTACTCTGCTCCTCCAATGCCTCTATATAGTCCTCCCTGTATTTCTTTTTACCTTTCTCACAGGTAGAGACAGGAAGAACGTGCTGTCTTGAGATCGGCCATGTTCGGTCTAGCAACCAGAACAGGGGCAGCATGAGGGCACATGCCCCGGCATATGCTCTGAATGTCCAGCGGCCGCCCATCGCCTGCATGAGCTGACCAGTCAGGAGATTACCGAGTCCTCGACCTGGTCAGAGAGCGCGAGATGTCAGAGGTAAATTCAAGGACAACGCTAAATTTCTTAATAAAACAAAAAACTTTTAGGTGTTAGCTACATCAGAGTTCAGCGCTTGGGCTTCTCCCTATAGCTGAGCCTAAAAGTTTGTATATCAAACTCTAACCTCTTATGGCAAGGCGGAACTGGAAAGATCTGCTCGGTTCTCGAATCCGCAAATGAGATCCATGCGAATATCTGTCATCCTACAACCACCGGGAACCGCATAGTCTGCTACAGACTGATAAATCCGGCCGGACCATCCCACACGGGGACTATTTCTCGTACATAATTAGATTATAGGCACAAAATTAATTCTGTTGAAATATATTATAATATAAAAATAAACTTGAAACGTTCGAAAGCGGGCATTTCTCTCATCCATAAACGCGTCCCTCACGTACAAGGTTATGAATGACTTGCTGGAAAACGTACCTTCTTGGTGAGGATGTTTGGGTGAGGTACTGAAGAAGGCAGCATCAACGTTATTTTTCAGGAAGTTTTAGATAAATGTGCACAGTAAATATGGATCAAAACTCCAGTACACACTTACAAAAAATCTCAGTTTTTACGGTTTGTAAAAGCAATGGACATAGATTTAAGTACATGTATCCACTGAATGAAATTCCCGTATTCATGGTTTGTACTTTATTAATAAAGTGTGCATCCAATGGATCTAGAGACAAATACAGTCATGTCATCCATACCTTAAATCCCAGTATTGATGGTTTACAATATCCTTAACAAGTATAAATGTCATGGATCTAGATATAAAAGCATATATCCACTGAAAGTTAGACCAGTGTTTACAGACAAACTTCAAGGTAAGAACATCGACTTAATCAAATACTGAAACAATTTATGTGTCAGTTGCTTGTACTGAATATTTACGAAATTCCATGACCCAAGGACCATAACCGGCAGACGTACCGGCTTTAATCGACGCAGAAAGATTCCAGTAACTTCTGTAACGTTATAGAAGGCTCTGTGGACTCTGCGCCAACCAGCACAACCAACCCCCCCACACACACACACACACAAACACACGATACTCACATTCTCAAAGGCATCACATCAGGATCAAGTAAAGAGGCCAAAACTGGCATCTGTCTACTCCATTAGCCACCCAATTAGCCCTAGTACCTGTATTTTCTTTCTTTCATGTAATATGATTCATAGTGATCTGATTAAGTTTGAGCGATCCCCACTATCCACTGTCTCAGTTCATTATGTTCACAGTTCTGACAGGAAACTATCCACGCACCAAGGTCCCAGTAAAACGCGCCAGCTATGGCCTGGCAAGACGCCTGCGTGCCTGGTAGCGCCATCTGGCTGGCTGTTGAGGAGGCTGCCGCCCACATGAGCGAGTAGGTCACCCCGTGAAGTACCTCCACAGGAAGGGCTGACCACGCATGCGTCAAGAAAGAAAAGAGGAGAAAGCGGACCACGTATGTGGCCAGAACGATGCGAATCACAGCATCGTGCGAGATGTGCTTGAAAATTCGGGAGGAAAACCTGCGAGTGGAAATAAAAGGTACAGATAAATTGATCGCATTTCGAAATAAAAGATTTTTTTTAATAGAAGATAGTTCTGTATAACATTCCCTCATTTTCGTTGTCTTTCTTACGAGACGTTGTTGTCTCTTTGTGCCACCAACTTTTTATTTCTTATTTTTTCAGTGCAGTACATGTTTGTCGGATGCTTGTGTAAGTCAAGACTTAACAGATCAGTTTACTTTAGACATATTTATTATGATAAACAACATAACATAGCTACCTGAGAGTGAGAACTGAAGACATGCAGTGCACGACGACACACAGGCCCAGAGTGGTCTGATCGGAGCCCAGGTCCACGAGGAACCAGAGGAAGAAGTTCTGGGCAGTTCCGCACATGATGCCATAGGCGACCAGCTTGAGGAGGAACACCCTGACGGCCGCCTCGCCCAAGAGACGGGACACGTCGCGACGGAGGGACGTCTGTTTCGGGGATCTTGAGGTGAGAATAGGAGTAGATTTCTACAACTCGGGAAACATTGCCGTGATTACCGGTTAAGGATAAATAAAACTTTAGGTTTGAAGAGTTCCATAACAAAAATTTATACGCCTTTTTTAAAAACTGAGATAAAAATATAATGGACACAGAGTTTTTTAATTATTTGTCTTTGTTTTATCATCCTTAAAACAGGCTTAATACCATCTTTATTTCCATGACTTGGACGATAAAATTTCTTCCTCATAAAGACTACGAAGATAAATTGTTTCCACTTTTATATAGAAATTGTTTTTCAAACATAGATCTGATAGAGTCCTTTTGGCGGATTGCCCTGTGTTAGAGAGTACGCTCTAAGAAACTAAGCCATTCATGATGGCGGGCTTATAGTGAGGTCCTATGATATTAGTTCTCCACTGACTGCTTAAGGCTCGTCGATTGTATCGTATGCTTCCAGGATCATCTGATTATGTTCAATAAATGAATAACAATCTTTACAATTCCGTGGCCTGTTTATATCTGAAGCTGGGCAGCAAACAGAGTAGCAAGTGACTGGAGAAGCTCAGGATTTAAAATATATTTTGACACGAGTAAATCAAAAGTCGTATCATACCATTATACCCATCGTGGCTTTCGTACGAAATTTTTAGGGATTATGTTTTTATTTTATAGAGAATCCTTTTTTTTTTTGTTGTTGTTGATTTGTAAATATTTCCACTCACACCTTCAATCATAGTCTAAAAAAAAGGCTTCAGTTCGAGGTGGCCTACCTGTCAACTCGCAGGAACACACCGCCCACCAGCGTGGCCAGGGAGGACAGGAGCAGGCAGGCGAAGAACAGCGCTACAAAACTGGTGCCCTGCGGGGGGGAGAAGGAGGACACACTGCGTTATTGCATGTATCGCATGATCCAAAGTGGGAACATAATTTCTGTTTGTCTGATGTCCTTGTGTAGAATTCATGATGATGTGGCAACCTTCTGATGATTAGAGCAAACATAGGAAGTGAATTCTACTTCTACTTCACAAATTTTTTTCAATTAGGTTTGAAATAGAGAACAAAAATAAAGATCAAATACTTCAAACTGGTGTGATTCTAAAATCTCCCAATCTTCCCTACTCGACTAGGCTGGTGTAAAGGTGAGAAGATGTTAAAACTTGCTGACTTGTACTCACCTGGAGATGATCGTTGATGTTGGTGGCCGAAACAACAGCCAGCGCCGTGCCCACGGTGCCCCACATCCTCTGTCGGCCCCACTTGAGCGACAGCGGGCCCAGCACAGTGTAGGTCACAGCATCTGCTAGACTGAGACAAGTTGGTTTTAACCTCGGCACTAAACATGGGGCATGGGACATGGGCTGGAGAGGAACGGTGAGACAGCAGACAGCTTTATGTAAGAGAAATAGTGGTAAGGAAACAGGTAGAGTTAACAATTGTTTTAGTTTTATAATTAAATAAAAAAAAGGTATATCTGGATATGCAAAAACTCGGAAAAGAAATTCAGCGGCATAAACACCAGTTTAACTGAATCCATATGAGCCATTGGGGCCTTCGCTAATTTTGAGAGTTTGAGCATTTGAAAATAGAAATTTTATATCACAACGGCTTCATTATTGTCATTGTATAGATTTTTGGTATTGAACTCTTACATCAAAGTCTTATAAATAAAGAAAAAAGTAAAGGAAACAATTTCAACTCACGGGAAAAGAAAAAGATTAAAACTATAGAAATATTGTCGATATAGTTTTAATTTATTGTATTTATACAAGGGATAACTTGCAATCTAAATAGTTTCTCAGATAATGAAAAATATTGCTATAATTGTGCGACTTTTGATCATACCTAGTGGCTGATGAGTAGAGCGCCCGAGCTATCGTGACTAGCATGAGAGACACAAGAAAAGCGGAGTCTGCCCTGAACACACCTGGTCTGGCCTTGCCTTCCCTGGACATCCTGCTGCCGGCTGGCATGGCAGCAACAGTAACGTCAGAATATGACGTCACGTCAGAGGAGTCGGTCGTTCCAATCTGCAAGAGAAATTCTGAGGAGACTTCCCAGGGCGTGTCCGAAGCAAACGGACTAGAGAACGTGGCTCTACAATCAGGGAGGCAGGCATTCGGTTCAGATCCGCCTCCAGCCGGTCGAGGGTCTGTACGGGTGCTGACACTTGCCGTCCTAGAGCTACCTGTGGATCTACTTGGTGTTTTCCCAGATTTTTCCGTGGATAGCGAATCTAATTCCCTCAAAACAAAACACGGGGACCCAGCATGTTCCAGAGAGTTCAGATAAGTTTGAGAAAGTTGTGAGGACGTATCAGATCGTTTCTTTACGAGATTCGATGAACTGCTGGAGGATCTAAACTCACCGGACGTTTGATCGTCTGCTCTAAATGGTGAGGAAGATTCTGGTCGGCCGGCCGCTCTCCGACTTACTCTAGGACGAGTAGGAGCTTGACCGTTTGTGACGAGCTGACACGGAGAGCTCCCGAGGGCAGCTGGGTGGCGGCACAACTCGGAGCCGTTACTGGAGAAACAGACCCAGAACCGTGTCGTCTGCTCCTTGCCAGACCAAAACTGAGCAATATCAGGACCAGACGTGTTGTGAGGGGCAACTTCTCCCGGCAAAAGTATGTCAGCCCTCGGTGGGACAAACCACAACAGGAAGAAAGTGGCGCCAAAACCTTGAGGATGTCGAGGAAACGTTAACTTAGGCAAATTAAAGATTTTGTCAAAAAAATGTTCTGGTAACAAATAAGGCTTAAACATAAATATCTGAAATTAATTTTACAAGCTTGGAGAATGAAGAGTTTTGAACAGTGTTAGTAGCCTTGTTATCCATGTCGCAATTGTTAATTTCGCACATATAAAAAAGTTTATCTGTAGCTATAAAGCGACATACATTCTCACCGAAAAGAATCCCTGCAAAGCGGTCACAGAGATTAATAAAAAAAAACTGAACAGAATCATCTTACCACAACATGAGATCATAAGAAAGACTTTCCTGGCAGCCAACTTGTCCGCGGCGACCCCGATTCCTGTCCTGAGGAACGCGGCCACAATCACCGAGGCTCCGGTCACAACGCCCGTCTCGGCCGCCGTCAGGCGCAGGGACTTCAGGAACACCGCGATAAATGGGATAACAGCACCACACGCTGGGGCAAGGAATAGATATGATTGAGATGAGAGCACCACACGCTGGGGCAAGGAATAGATATGATTGAGATGAGAGCACCACACGCTGGGGCAAGGAATAGATATGATTGAGATGAGAGCACCACACGCTGGCACAAGGAATAGATATGATTGAGATGAGAGCACCACACGCTGGGGTAAGGAATAGATATGATTGAGATGAGAGAGCTTCTCCCTGGGGCAAGAAAAAAATATTAAACCAAAGTAGCATGTAAGATGAAGAAATGGAATGCTTGCTGGCACACTGAAAGACGGGCGATAGATTTATTTATATAATTTTTAATAAGATTAATTTGCTAATTTGTTAAAAATCTTCATCTAATTTATAGATATCTAAAAACACTTATTATCATAAATGTTCGTGCAAATAAATTGAAAATAATGAATTCCCGGCAGACAGAACACGTCCAGACACGTTTGCTGGAACTCCTAACTTTACATTGAGCTTCTAAAAAGATCTTTAAAAAAACTGGGAAAGTACATAAATAGCTGTTTTCCCAATACGGAGAGGAGTGCTTTCAACATACGGCAACCATCCATCCTGCGTCGGTTAGATAAAGTTTTAGCTTTGCAGTATCGGTAATGTATAGAACAGGCATGGTTGCCTCTTCAAATGAACAGGTGGGGAAGACAAATAATTAATTTAAAGAAATGTTAACTTCACAAAAATAGCAGACTTATATCGTCCTGAACCATACCACTGCACTGAAGACAAGCAAACTTTACAACAATGAAGAGGTGGGGAAGACAATAAAGCAGTAACAGATATACCTCCTCCACATTCATAACACTACATTTAAGAAAAGAAAACTTCACAATTATAACAGATAATATAAAATACTTTTCTAGAACCACATACAGTAAGTTTTCAAATAATTATAAAAAACCATCGTAAATTGGTATCCTGCTCACGTTGTTATTGAAGTCATTCTTTAAATGAAGGAGAGATCTCAAAACAAAACAGTAAACTTAATTTGGGCGCAATCTTTTAAGCAGCCTTCTTTTATCTCTCCACCAAGACAATAATGTGGTGCTTATAGCTTACTACAGATACAATGTAGTGAAAAAGTGATCTCTAATAAAAGGTAAAAATGTGCGACTACTCAGACAATGTAACACAGATTTTAAAAAAGTTAAGGTTCCAGATTTTATTGGGTTACTCTGGATTGCTAAAGCTTATAATTTTTCTAGATCTAGTCACAAATTGTATAACTCATTGAGGAAAAATAAAGATTGGCAAGTTTAACAAAATGGCTTAACTTGAATCTTTCTACCGTTCCTTGTTGACAATTGATGGATTTGGTCAATATCTCACAATTATAAAAACAGTACAACAGCACGAATCGCTGGCAAAAGAAGCAGAAGTGTTGTTTCCATTCTCAACAACCGCTCCGGAGAAAAAAAAGTCGACGATGGCAGCCAGCTGTTCTTAAAATACTGACCAATCAAATTACTACAACTTTCCTGACGCTTTTGTCTTTATGCTGGAGTAGGTCAAATTTCACTCATTTTTTTATGTTTAACCTTTTTCAGTTTTTCACTCCATTAAAATAAAATGAAAGATTTTTTTTCCTGTAGAAAATTTGGCTACATAAATGATTTCGATATATTAATTACAATATAAAAATCATGAAGTTTCAAGAGCATTTTTTTTTTAGCCTAAATCGATAACTGTTCATTAATTTTTGTACTGCGTGGGTCACTGACCCAATCCAGATCAGAATTACAATATAAAAATCATGAAGTTTCAAGAGCATTTTTTAGCCTAAATCCATCACTGTACATTAATTTTTGTACTGCCTGGGTCAATCCAGATCAGAATTCAGCCAACTTCATCACTGTACATTGATTAAATATGTAGGAGATAGTGAAGAAAGAAACCGAAGTTGTCTTTTATAATTTTAATGAAAAGAAATTTGAGCTTCGAAACTTTTTAACA
This sequence comes from Elysia crispata, assembly GCA_033675545.1. Taxonomy (NCBI): domain Eukaryota; kingdom Metazoa; phylum Mollusca; class Gastropoda; family Plakobranchidae; genus Elysia; species Elysia crispata. The sequence continues at coordinate 578,619 of JAWDGP010006108.1, forward strand.
ACAATTAATGTCGAAATGGAACTTTAAAATAAGTGGTTCAGAAAAGAGACATGGATAATTATTTTCATTTGAAAATTAGGAATCTATATAACAAAGTCAAAAATGTGTTTCAGTTTTTGGAGGGGGGGTAAAAATAACCCAATTTCGATATACAGACTAATCTAAAACTTTCAACTCGAAACGGAAACCTAGGCTCTAACTGACTTGAAAAAGATTCTCTACATAGGAACTTAGGTTAAATCTCACCAATAACAACTTCTCGAGGATGCTTGAGCGTTGGTTCTTCTACCTCTAAGAGAGGAATGTTAGGTCTGTAGGTCTTAACATAGAAGCAGACACTGAGTCCTTTACTCTGAGGTTTTCGCTTCGCCCTAAATATTTCCCCTAGCACAAACTGGCTCTCTGCCATGCTCATTGTCTGAAGGTCAATTTGTGTTACGAGTGCGAAATGTGTCTTTTAATTTCAGAGCCAATTAGAGCTGTATATAAAGACGCTCAGTTGTTAGGGCCATTTTGTTAAATTTGTAAATTATTTCATGTGATCATATCATATACCCTTAATCTTAACAATAAAAGACTCTAGAGGGCCTGGAGTAATTTGCCTTTCTTCACCTCTGTTAACTTCGCAACAAGATTCAATATCACTTTTTTTCTATCTTTCTCTTCATCTTGAATTTTTCTATCTATAGTGTAGAATTTTATTTTTTCCTTTATGCAAGGTTCCCGTTAGAAAGGCCCATTCACGTGCTGCTCCACTCCTGTTCTCAACTTGCCTGTATACGAAGTTTCTCTTTTGTTCCTGGCCCTGCTTTATCCTTTATTTGTTGCGAGCCTTGTCTGACAATAACTTTGTCTTCTGAGGAGCATCCACACTATGGGAAACTGGTCTAGACAGCTCCATCTTTAGCTACATGAATGTTCTGAAACCTACCATACCCTGACACACAGTCTCTATCCTAATCTAGTAATCATTACTTACTACTGCAGTTTGTTCTTGGATACCAACTTATTCTTTTTGTTTATCTAAAGCATTTTATCGCGAATGCCAATGAAAAGATTCGCTTAGTGACGGTGACCTGTTGACCTTTGCACCCATTGTATAACATTGACCTCATCCCATTCCGAGACTTAACAGCTGATCACGTGAGGCGCTGCACATAACTTAAGGCAATGAGAGAAATGTTTCTTGATGTTTCTAGATTGATTCGGGGTAGTCAGCACCAGGGAAAGGATTGCTGCCTTCCTGCAGATTATACAGAAACTGTTTAGTTAATACTGATTTTGTTACTTTTGTTGTTGTAGTTGTTGTTTAAGTTCTTCTTCTTCTTCTTCTTCTTCTTCTTCTTCTTCTTCTTCTTCTTCTTCTTCTTCTTCTTCTTCTTCTTCTTCTTCTTCTTCTTCTTCTTCTTCTTCTTCTTCTTCTTCTTCTTCTTCTTCTTCTTCTCCTTCTTCTTCTTCTTCTTTTTCTTCTTCCTCTTCATCATCATCTTCTTCTTCTTCTCCTTCTTCTCCATCTTCCTCCTCCTCCTCCTCCTCCTCCTCCTCCTCCTCTTCTTCTTCTTCTTCTTCTTCTTCTTCTTCTTCTTCTTCTTCTTCTTCTTCTTCTTCTTCTTCTTCTTCTTCTTCTTCTTCTTCTTCTTCTTCTTCTTCTTCTTCTTCTTCTTCTTCTCCTTTTTCTCCTTCCTTTTTTTCCCTTCTTCCTTCAGACGGTTTTTACACTGCTAAAAACAAAAAGGTCATCCATTAGTATTTATCTAGAATCAGAATATGTGGATGGAATGTTTGCACAAGATATGAGAATAAGTAATCGGACAATGAAGTCCATTTCTTGGTTCATTGCGATGCCTTAGTGCATTTGACTCTGCTATATATAGCTTCATGGTGTCTTGGTAACCCATCAACGAGTACTTTGATAAATTTGCTGAGTACTGCCAGCACTACAACCCTATAAAAATGTAGCAACATTTGTCAAAAGAGCTCTTTGCAATCGCATCTAATGTTATATGCATGAATATCTCTTTGTTATGTATGTACAAAGTTTTGCATTCTGAAAAAAATATTTTTCCCTTGTATGCTTATCAAACTAATATCTACTACTTTGTGTTTTCTTAGGTACTTTTGTCTGCATTGTATGATCCTCTGTGTGAAATAAGCCAAAGGCCTTTAAATTAAATACTGAGTAAGTTTTATTCATTCATTCATTCATTCATTCAATGTTCTTCCTCGTTCACTGCATCTTCTTTACTTTGTTCTTTTTCATGTGCTTTCCTTTTCTGTCGCGTAATTTCTTTCTATTTAAACTTCAACTCCTCACTCCCCCCCCCCCCCCCCCCTCACCCTCGCTATTGTCGCGTGTATAGACTGACGCTCTGAGCTTCACATCTCGAAATGTGCACAGATTAATGACATGATTGAAAGCATTACAGCTCTTTCCCTCGAGCTATGCTGGAGAACCAAACACAATCGTAGGAGCGGATCACTAAAGAAAACACGACAGAGAAAGTTCCTATTAATCATACAAGATAGAGAAGAGTCTGCGCAGTCAGAGAGTTTTGTTTTGTTTTTTGTAAGAACCCGCATTAGTATTCAATCATCGTCTCTTCATGTTTAATATTAATTGTATTGTACTAGATCTAACTAAGGCAACTATACATTCAATCATCGTCTCTTCATGTTTAATATTAATTGTATTGTTCTAGATCTAACTAAGGCAACTATACATTCAATCATCGTCTCTTCATGTTTAATATTAATTGTATTGTACTAGATCTAACTAAGGCAACTATACATTCAATCATCGTCTCTTCATGTTTAATATTAATTGTATTGTTCTAGATCTAACTAAGGCAACTATACATTCAATCATCGTCTCTTCATGTTTAATATTAATTGTATTGTACTAGATCTAACTAAGGCAACTATACATTCAATCATCGTCTCTTCATGTTTAATATTAATTGTATTGTACTAGATCTAACTAAGGCAACAATACATTCGGCTCTTTGCTCTTCGCTCTGGCGAGTTTTATCTATGGATTTGAGCTGACAGTTCCTGTGTTCGTGCTGCACGTTCGAGCAGCTCTCTATACAGTTTACATGGAGGTATAAAAATTTGATGCCAGCTGTAGTTTTTATCAATCTGATAATAAAAGTGGCATGTTTTCACCACCTCTGATAAGCTGTACGATTGTTATCCTAACTAGCAAGAGCAAGGTTATCCCGTGACGTTAAGATATTTTTTAGCAAAGCCTTAGGGCAATCTTGCTGTTATGAGAAAATAAATTAAATCCTGTTTAAACTCATAACCCAGGCATTGCTGTGGGAAGTAGTATCGTGACTAGTATTGCCGCCTGTCAAATTTGCTTGTATAGAATAATCTTTATTCTGCACCTCTGTTTTACGCATGTTGTTTGCTCATACGGAAGCCAGCCTGAACCAAAAAGTCAAACCATACACGGCTATGTGAAATGCACCACATTTTTTCCCTTTGAAAATAAACTTAGCCTTAAAAAATTAAGATGGATGGAAAAATAATCTTTTGCTGCCGATACTTATATTCCTATAATAAATTTGTAGAGGTTTTAACAAAAAAAAAAAAATTGTGAAAACATGACATGGAAGCCACACGAAATGTACAAACTTAGTGATGTTATTGCTTCACTCACCTCCGTAGAAGAAAAAATAGAACATTTTGAGGGGCAGCAGAGTCCTGTTGATTGTACACCGTGAGTGTGTCTCTGTGTGTTTGTCAGTTTGTACTCCATTTATGCAGTCCTTCCTGTTCGTACTGAGCTCGACGTGAGCACACATGGCCGACTGCCCTGGCCAGGTCTGTGTTTACAATCTGCTCTCACTCTGGATGCAAGGATCAGGTCGGTGAGTCCCGCAGTGAGGTGCACAGCGCTTTCACTCAAACTCCAGTCATCAGGCTGGCATGCATAATGTGAGAAACTGTATCATGCAGCATGTGGCACACACCTACCTGTTATTGTGCCAAAACTGTTCAACATTTGTATGATACTTAGTACATTCTCTCTCTCTCTCCCTCTCTCTCTCTCTCTCTCTCTCTCTCTCTCTCTCTTTCTCTCTCACATGCTATTTCTCACTCTCTCTCTCTCTCTCTCTCTCTCTCTCTCTCTCTCTCTCTCTCTCTCTAAATATATATATATTTATATATATTTTATCCGCCCCCTCTTTTACTTTCTTACTATCTCTGAATTTTTTCACTTAGTGGCAGAGCTTTTATATGCAAGTCTGAATTCTCTTATCTTCATCACCACATGTGATCTAAATTATTTCGTGGCGAAATGATACAACTATGAAAAGACTGAAACACTGAAACACACAATCACATAGGATAGATATCAGCGAGCCGCAGATACATCCTCGCAGGTCCATGGTGAGCAGGACACTAGATAACACAGGGGAAAACATCACTTTTAGTAACTTGAACTGGACAAACAACTTCCTCTCACGGTTGAAAAATGATAACTAAATAATCTGCGGTACTGATATTCAAACAGAGAACTGTAATATTCTAGCGTCATCACTGTTGAGAGCGTGACCCTGAATAAACAGCTAGCACGACGCGAGTTCAGGTCCTACTGGCTGTACGCTGGCCCAGGTGCCTGCGATAGTGAGGATGATAAATGCACTGCTGGCGAAGTCTGCTGTGACGACGCAAGGACCCTAAAGAGATAGATCTAGTACCTGTGATAGTACCGTGATCCCCCCAGGTCACACATGTATATCTGCAGCGATTGGCGGGGCCTGGTTGTTTACAAACAGGATGCTGACCTTAAGTTGTTTGACCCCTATCTGGGCATGACTGAAGCGATAAAGAAAGAGAGAGAGAGAGAGAGAGAGAGAGAGAGAGAGAGAGAGAGAGAGAGAGAGAGAGAGAGAGAGAGTGAAGATGTAAACAGACCTACATTAAAGTTATCGGGCTGTCAAAAGAAGGTGAAATGTTCAAGGACGAAGAGAGAGAATACAGGGGTGGAGGAGTGAAGAGAGCAAACACTAGTGCTTTAGTTTGAAGACTTTAAAGGTACCGATATTTCAAAACATTAATTTATATTGAGGAAGTTGTAGACTTGGAGTAAACTCCAGCTTCTGCTGTATGAAGCAGATGTTCAACCACGTTACACCACTGGGTGAGCTGGGCACAACACGGTGGCCTTGGGTTACCGGTCGAAACTTATGTAATTCTCAACAGGCAGAAAAACAAATTATCTGCACCATAGTTTCGATTGATGGACGAGTCACTTCAAAGTCTAAAGTTCAATGTAAAGGTATGTTGCAGGGGGCTCCGCCTGTGACGTCACAGTCGAATGTCGCTCTATGAACCTATTTTCACATTATTTCTGAGCCTATCATCGGAAAGTAGGATGAGAAATGTGCGAAATCTAACTTATCTCATCTCAGCTAAAACTCATGCTGAGATAAGCCTGTGACACAGTAGACAGGTTAACAGCCGATCTGTCTTCAGGTGATTGTCTGATTGGAACGTTTGTGCTTGACTTAACAACAGGCTTCTACAGCGTCCACCGAACCCTATAGAAGTGACAGTATCTGAGATAAGACTGGTTGTAACCCCCTGTTTTTTCCCTCACACCCACACTTTTTCCCACACGACTGATAGACGAATAAAAAAAAAAGATCGAAAGCAAAATAGTAGATTCACAGCCAGTAGTCTAGTGCGATGGTTGACAAACATCGCTATGAGCTGTCGCGGTCTGATGCTGACCACTCGGCTGTCTCCGGCTTGCAATCCTCACTGGCCAAAGTGCGATGGTTTATCCTTGAAAAAACAATTTTTATACGACTTTGCCCACCACAATTAAGGCTATAGATATCTCGTCAAAAGGTTCAAGTTAATGAGTCTCTGTCATATGCACATATTAAAATTTCGTAGTTTAATTTCCGTGGTGAACGAATGAAAGCGTTTTGAGCACAGTTTGGACGGGCAATACATGGATACAGCTAGAAAAGTTTTCCTTGTGAATTAACCAGATGTAAACTACAGGATTTTCTCATGTTTTTTTAAATCATTAAAACGAGCTGTTAGCTCAGCAGGATAAGCTAATCATACGATAAACAGCTAGGCGTGCATAGAAATACAATTTATCATATATAAAAAATAGCTAGTCCAAAAGGCGTCCTATATATTGTTTGGCCTGATGCTCCAGCGATCGATCTCTAGATGTCGCGCGGTTATCAGTGAGCATCTCTGTTCAGACAAGTGTTATCTTCTCTAGCTTTCTAGAATGTTACATACACATCCGTTCAGATAAGAGGTACAGGCTTTTTCTTTTGGTTTAACAGGGAGGAAAAAACAAAAACTTTACAACCCAACTGCTCTAGATATGAAACATCGTTTTTAGGCTGCAGCTGTGATGGTATCTGCCACTTACTACAGTAACATTCTGACCTAAAATAGCATGGGCACGAAGATTTTACCAACTGAACTTTCTGCCTGGTAAGGGGAACAGTACTGCCACACCATTGTTTACCTCCCCTTGACAACAGTTATTACTGTAGTTCCCTGCTGTAGTGAGTTAACATTACGGCATACAGGCAACAGATCTAGTTATAGTGCGGCTTTATTTTTTCCGCTACAGTAATCGATGACGCGGTTTTCCGCTCTCTCTCTCTCTCTCTCTCTCTCTCTCTCTCTCTCTCTCTCTCTCTCTCTCTCTCTCTCTCTCTCTCTCTCTCTCTCTCTGCCGCGTCACTAGGCTAGACTCGGGTTTATTCCCCCAGGCTCACACCTAGGAAGGGTTTCTGATTTGTATTACGTGAATTTCTTGAGAAGATACAAACTGCTTTTACAAGGAGAAAGGGCAACTGAGCGTATGACGTTACAAAATGTAATCAAGCCAATGAGGTCCATGAGGTCTGAGGCTTATATCTATTTCACTGATGCTCTGATTCGTCCGTTTCGATTATTGTTTCAACTGACGGGCCAAGTGCCACGCCCCTGATTCAGACAGTGGGAAAAGTAACTAGATATCAAAGTGAATAATGTTTGTTTGTTTATAACTTCGCTAACAGTAAAGCTAGGAACTTCAAATAAACTGCAAAATTATTGACTATTATCGCAATATCACATGGATTTCAATCATTACGGTCACATGACAAGCAGAGCAGGGAATATATTTGATAGAAGAGAGTCATGGCTAATGCTGATGATCAACAAATCATAGTTGATTTTTATCTTTAATTCATAACTCCGCTCTCCGTGAAGCTAGAAACATCAAATAAAGTGCAAAATCATCGAATTTTATTGCAAAATCACATCAGATTAATACTGACGGTGTCATTATAGACCGCTTAGTGGGTTTCTCTCAAGAAGAGAGATATAAATCGTAGATATGATCAGCAACTGCAAACCAGTGGCCAAATAATGCAAGGCACAGTTTACTTCTTGATAAGTTTCTTACACGTGAAGCTAGAAACTTAAAAAAAAAAAACCTGCAAAATTACCAGCTAATTTTGCAGATTCACAAAAAAAAATCAAAATATACAGCCTCACAATAAGCCACTTAATTGAAAACTTAATACATGTATACACCGTGTTACATATCTCCAAGCGTCGCCTTCTCGCGGGTGATTGTGTTGGTGGTAGATATACACCTGACGGCCCGAAAAGCGTCGCCTTCTCGCGGGTGATTGTGTTGGTGGTAGATATACACCTGACGGCCCGAAAAGCGTCGCCTTCTCGCGCGTGATTGTGTTGGTGGTAGATATACACCTGACGGCCCGTAAAGCGTCGCCTTCTCGCGGGTGATTGTGTTGGTGGTAGATATACACCTGACGGCCCGTAAAGCGTCGCCTTCTCGCGGGTGATTGTGTTGGTGGTAGATATACACCTGACGGCCCGTAAAGCGTCGCCTTCTCGCGGGTGATTGTGTTGGTGGTAGATATACACCTGACGGCCCGTAAAGCGTCGCCTTCTCGCGGGTGATTGTGTTGGTGGTAGATATACACCTGACGGCCCGTAAAGCGTCGCCTTCTCGCGGGTGATTGTGTTGGTGGTAGATATACACCTGACGGCCCGAAAAGCGTCGCCTTCTCGCGGGTGATTGTGTTGGTGGTAGATATACACCTGACGGCCCGAAAAGCGTCGCCTTCTCGCGGGTGATTGTGTTGGTGGTAGATATACACCTGACGGCCCGAAAAGACGTTCCAAAAACGTTGATGATGAACAACAGTCGCTTTTCTCGGGTTGAACATTCAGTTTACGGGGCATACGCCTAACCGAGCATTCCTTTTTTTTTTAACCTGAGGCCTCTTCTGTTTAACAGATAACAATAATTCTAGAATTTGTTTTATTACTTCGCTGGTTTAACTGCTTAAATCATACATTATAAATATGATTTGTGTGCATTTCTCGATCAAGTTGTTATAATCTGAGTGATGAAAGATAAATGAAGGCCTCAACAGAAAAATAGGTTATGTCACATTTTGGACACTATATATTAAAAATCCATAAACTAAACTGTTAGCATTATATATTTCTTAATTAAAAGAAAAATGGTGCACCTTTCGAATTACAAAGATGTCTAATAGTTCAGCCAAAAGAAAAATAAAAGAAAAATTATGGAAATTCGTTTTGCTCTTCTTTCCTAACAGAAATGTGAACAAAACACCGACGGTTGAGACTAATGGAGCAACCCGAGTGGGCGCATGCCGACGAATACAGAGTTGCGTCCTGGTGATCTGGTCTTGCTGTATACACCGCAGTGGATGGCTATAGCCAAAAGCCGGTATTATTCATGTTCACGTAGCAGGAAAACATTGCTGGGCTAAATATTCTAATCTTACATACCAAACAACTGGAACTAATAAAATTAGAATTAATACATCAGTTATACCAAGCGA